>CAJPDP010167872.1:0-22970 GCA_905336975.1 Bombina variegata variegata | reverse complement strand
GAAACATTGCAGATAGTTGTTGACCCATGTTGTAATATTAATAAAGGTCCTTTATTATTGGAAGTGCTGGAGGACTTGTTGCTTTTCAACTGTAGATCTACCTATGTAATCTACCTATTAACATGTTTAGAATGTGGGATTCAGTACATCTTACTCACCACAAGGGAGGTCCGCACGAGAATTAGAGAGCACTTATCAAATATAAAGACAAGTACACTGTCTACCCCTTTAATTCATCATTTTGCTGAAATATATAATAAAAAAATCAGACACCTTAAGATGGACAGTAATACAAGGGGTTAAAACTCCAGACAGAGGATGGGACAGAGACTACCTACAATGAAAGCAAGAACTCTTTTGGATCTTTAAACTCAAAACTAGAATGCCCTTAGGATTCAACTCCGAATATGACCTAATAAATGTTTGGCAATAGAATAAATAACAGGCAGCTAATATCAACAATGATGGAATTTTGTAAAATAGTCCAATGAAAGTGAAATTTAATTAGAGGAAATAGGTTGTAAAATGCTTTGTGTTATTTGAGTAGATTTGTAAAATTTAGTCAGGTCTGTGATATAGAAGGGTAAAGGTCGCAAGAGACCATAAGAAATAAAGGGAAGAATATGTACAAATAGGTATGTTGTTACTGTGTATTCTGATCATATTGCATGTCAATGATTGTGTATGTATAACATAACATTATAAAAGAATATTAGAAAGAGAGAAAGGGGCGCCTCATAGTGTATCTCAAAAGACAATGTGTGTAGAATAGATGAAAATACACTCACAAGATAGATGGCATCGTACTGTGACTGATGCAAACTTAACAGTGTCTGGCTCACTGGCAGCAAGCTGTGGCTATGCTGGAGAAATAAACGGATAGTTACTTGTTCCAAGTATCCACTCGTCTGGCTGGAACGATCACTCCACCTTTGACAGCGGACCCAAAAACAGGAATCTGGCGCAGCAGACAACGAACAACTTCCAGGGTAGTATAAAAACAATATTTAATGTTTAAAACTGCAACGCATTTCTCAACCACACATTGGTCGTTTCTTCAGGCAGATAAAAACGGAATACAATACCCGGCAAAAGTCGATTTTTAATACACATTAAACCGGAAGTTGTCTCAAAAGGGCCAATCGTATACATTGTATCAAAATGTTCATTGTGTCAAATTTCTATTATATCAAACAGCAAAGTTTTTCTAACTTATACAAATGTACATTTTAAAATATCAAAACATATGAAATAAAAATCGATTATGCAATAGAAAATCATGAAAATTGAGTAAAAACATATGATTCTTATCAGATCGTGGCAAAATTCAAAAAGTTACAAGATCCGTAGTATTTAAATTCTGTTGTAAATATAATTTACTGTGCCACAACACAAACAGTCATAAAACCATATGCAAGCAGTTGTTCCTAACCTAGAAACTGAAACTAAATGTGTCTAGATTGCGCATCTGTTAGAAAGTGCAAGTCTAACATTAAAAGGGTCTATGAAAAAAGTGGTAGGTGGCGCAAAAATGCTATTCCCAGTGTGAATCTTTTCAATGGTTAGTGTGATGATAATTATAAAAATTATAAAATTGTGCAACACCTCAGATAGAATATTCCTTTTTCAAATTACCACAGTACTATATTCTTTAATAAGTATATGTAGGTTTATTTATGGTTTAACATTTCATACAGATAATAAAAAATTCCATACAGTTCAAATAAAATAAAATACTTGTGAATTTTTAAGACACCGGTGTCAGCTTTACTTTGGCCGTATAAACATAAAAGCTTTCATAAAATGCGCAAATGTAAAAGTAAATGTAAAAACACTTTCTTTAAAAACACAATATTCGATAATAATATGCTATACTATGCATGTGTTGGATTTAATTTGCATATAAATATAGGTATTATCCTTAACTATCTTTATACTCCCAGCAATATATGTGTATATTATTAAACGTTTTGTGTATATTATTAAGATACCTTGTTTTGTATCCGTATTGAATACTATGTGGCTAATGCTCTATTTTGAGTGGTTCTGAATCTGCGGTTGTCAGATATCCCCGTGGTCTTAAAGTTAGCCGGGTTATTAACCGCTATTATGGAGTGGTTATGCCAGGCCCGTTAGGTGTCAGACTAACAGTTACCTTTTTGGGATTTTCCGTTGTTATGCGGTTAAATAAATGCCGCTCTGAGTAATTTTTCCTATCGGTCAGTGACCGAGCAGTCTTTCTATGTTGCAGCTTAGTGTTCCATATGGTCGTTGTAACTTGGTATCGATGATTATCTTTGCGGTTAAATAAATGCCGCTCTGGGTGATTTTGTTTCCTGTCGGTCAGTGACCGAACTTTCCTTCTATGTTGTGGCTTAGTAATCTTTGTGATCGTTGTAACTGGGTTTCGATGATTAATTGCGGTTAGATATATACCGCCAATATGAGTCTTCACACTTGGACTGCTGTTTATCGCTCTTTGGTTTAGAGGTTCTTTTCAAGATGAAGATCCAGTGCGGTAGTGTGTGCCGTCTGTTGCTCTCCCCTCTCTCACCTTTCGGTCAGTGACCGATCGTGTCTTAGCTGGATGTGGCCGGTCTTTTGTTATACTTAAGACTGGATGCGGTTAAATAAATGCCGCTATATGTAGGTCTTAGCCAGACTGGTGGAGGCAAAATTTTGTTGAATGGTGAAGATAGTGGACTTCCTGTGATAAGTGATCAGAAGCGCTCCTCTTGGTTCTTTACACAATCGATCTGGTGGTCTGGTATCTACGCGTTTCGGCTATACAGCCTTTTTCAAGATACCTGTGTGATGGATTGGCCTCCTATTTATACCCCATTGGGGTTAACTCTTAAAGTACTGGATATTTTCAACATAGTGCATTGTATTCTCAATTTTGACTTTGCTACTTTTGAAATTGTTCGTGCAAATGTCGGATCTCCACTACAAAAATGGTTGATTTTAACAGTGTTATACATTTTGTAATACATTTTGAAATTGAATGTTGTGGAAGTGAGATTATCAAAAAAGGAATAAAAATTTTGCCGATGTAGATTCAATTTTAAATGGAACATTATTCCTAAGAGAAGTATTTCTATGGACAAATGGGTCCCCTTTTTTCAGAAAGTCATAATTTTAATATATATGTATTTGTAATATGTTTGTGTGTATCTCAATAGTAAGTTACACTAATTATTGGGTTTAATTTAATTGAATAAGTGAGATCACCACTCTGTACAGATGATTACACAATGAACTTTTTCTGAGTTAAATAACTTGAGCTTGAACTTGAACTTGAAGTGAATTTTGGTTAGAGTTACTTATATGCATGTTTTAAACATGCCAGTCAATTCGTTTTTTTTATACAGATTGGATCTTTAGTTATAACTCTTATTTAAGCAGATATTTAATTAAGCTTATCTGTGTCAGTGTAATGGAAATGTTTGTTCCTACGATGAAAATTATTTCAGTTGATTTATTGTGTGTACTTTTAGAAATGTCTGTGAGTGAAGTTTAAATTGTTCTCTAAATACCTAGGTTTGTTTGTTGTAATTAAATTGGCTTATTTACCACTCACTACTAATGTGATCATAATATGGCTATCTGGTGTTTGTTAATTTGCTTAAATGTATTTAAAAGTAAACTTATAATGGGTTTCTCATGAATATTTTAGTTTAGTTAAAGTTCACCTGTATGGTTCTAGTTATAGGATGGAATTTAAATCTAACTCGCTATTTAGGCCTTTAGGATATAGAGTGCCCATTTCAAAAATTAATTTTGCTTCTTGATGAAGAAGTTTTTTACAAAAATTTCCACCTCTGCCATCAGACTTTACCTTCCTTATGCCCCAAAATTTCATTTTGGGGCATAAGGGTCTATGTCGCATAGAAAAACATGTAGAAAATTAATGCAACTGCGTACTCGAACTTTACAATATGTGTACAAACCAAACATAAAAATGAGAAAAAATTTGAAAAAAATTAGAAAAAAAGGGGAAAAACTAAATTTAAAAGAGAAAAAAATGGACAAATAAATATAAAATAATCATAAAAATGTGGTTTCTGGGGGCGGAGCTTGGCCGCGCTGGAAGATGGCTACAGTAGCTTAGAGCTCCTGCATCCTGTAAAGGCCCACAATTTTTAATCAGCAAACAAGAGCAACTGGATGGCTAAAAACGGCTGAGACATGGGGGGGATTACCCTGACAACATCTGGAGCAAATTTGGGATCGATCGGCCGTCAGTAACAGGTGGCATTTAATAAGTGCTCAATGCGGTGTACATCCGTAGGCCGCAACACAACACAAGCTACAGAGCGCTACTCGCCATGGCCTACTAGCACGCTGACCCACACCTAACTGCGGGAAGACACATCAAGGGACTGCCACAGAACCAGCATCGAAGGTGCACTCACTAAACAAGAAGCGGATATGTAAGTGACTCGCTCGCCATCACTCCGCGCAAACAGGCACGATCCGCATAAGGGGCAAGGGTAATATTACATAAGCAGGGCACCCCAAAGCTCATACGGGGGTTAACCATAAACTGTATTGCCCTAGACATACAGCACTGCTCCCTTGACACCTAGTGCACCTTAGCCAAGAGTGCATTGTAGACAATCCACACAATTTTTATATCAATAACGGGACTGCATACATCAGCACAGATGCAACACCAACTGATGCAACATCTCTTTCCCAATCTCCAAAAAGATAGTTAACAGGGCCCAGAAATTAAAAGGAGAAGAAAAATAAAAAACAGTGTTGGAGTCACTGCAGCAAATAAAGTCCTTGAAGATCTCTACTCCCCATAGAGTAAACGCTACGTACGTGAATACCTAGGCAGAAAAAGGGACATTGGGCCTACCATCCCTGCTATAATACTCTGGAATGCCCCAAAAGAAACCCACTACAACGGACAGGACCTCCATATCAAGAAACATGAATCACTACCTTAAAACCCCTGATGCCAACAATCAGGATAATACTTTGCCACACACAGATCTGAGACAAGCGACCTCCATGCAAACACAAGGTCTATCTGATTTGCCAACGCAATATGTTACGAAAGAAGATCTCAAACTACTCTCCTCAAAAGAGGATATAAAAGGAATAATGGAAGAAGTTAAAAATCTATTTAGCGAACTCCGTAAAGATGTCAATGAACTCAAGCACAGAGTAACCAATATTGAACAATCACACGACAGTATCCAAGAAAAAGTACAAGAATCTTCCTCCAGAGTACAGTATAATACTGATATGGTACACTGCCTAATGGACCGAGTAAAAGATTTGGACAACCTCAGCAGGCGGAATAATTTATGGATTAGAGGAATTCCAGAAACTATACAACCCTCAGCACTTCAAGGTTATCTACAGGACCTGTTTTGGACAATTAAAGGCACACCAACATCTCCTGCCATCGAAATAGAGAGAGCATATAGGGCACTCCATGCTGAACCCTAGGCAAAGGCGCCTCCAAGAGATGTCATCCTAAAGATGTTAAACTTTAAAGACAAGGAAGAAATACTGAAGCACAGCAGGAACAAACACCTAATTACACATGCTGGAATACACCTGCAGATCTTCTCTGACTTAAGCCCCACCACTCTGCAAAAGAGACGGGATTTGAAATTTCTCACAAACATCTTACAGGAACACAGATCACCTATCGCTGGGGCTTCCCCACAAGTATTATCGCCACAAAGGGAGACTCAACTGCAATCTACAGAGTGATAGAAGATCTTGATCCCTTTGCCACACTCTGGGACTCACACCTCCTATGCCTCCTGCACCTTCTCGTGAGGAAGAGAATGTAAACAAGATTACAGGACAGAATAGTAGCAGTAACCCCCAATAGAGGACTACTTTCTGCCTCTGGCAGAGATCTAAAAACAGGTTTGCATATGTCCTTGGAGGTACAGACTATTTAAAGTTAATATATATTTCATGTTAATGTTGTCCTTGAATGCTGGAATTAATATGATAGAGTTGTTTACTGTCTGTTGAAACTTGACAACTACAGGTTTCCCCTCAAGTCCTAGTAATAATGAAGAAGAGGTGCAGTGGGATCACTGTGAAAATCTTCCTTATATTAGCTTATCTAGTTAAAGCCGTTTCATGAAACTCTTTTCTTTATATGTTCTATGGGCCTAGCAAGGCACATCCCTCTAGTCTCATTTTCATTGTACCTAAACTATACACAGTCAACTCAGTTGTAGATTATTGTGTATAATAATTGTTTATTTTCCTTGTTAAGGACAGAGATTTTTGTCTACGCACAAATTTTTGTTTATTGCTGATCAGGACGGGTCCCGGCACATCACACCCTCCCATACTATAATCACTTAGTTGAACCACTTCCCTCATCCCTCCCAGTATTACTTCTAACACCCTATTAGGCCGCACCGGACCATACCATACATTAACAAAATGACAATACCACACACAAAATTAAAAACACATCCGATCAAACTAATAACAGTAAATGTAAAAGGTCAACAACCCGGGGAAACGTTCCATAGTGTTTAGGGAACTACATAGAATGAGAGGGGACATTGTGTTCCTTCAAGAAACACACTTTATCAAAACAAAGGAACCCAAATGACACAATCATAGATACCCACTTGCTTACTTGTCATCTGGCCCACGCAAACAGAATGGAGTGGGCATACTTATTCACCATAAGCTACCGTTTTAACCCCTACAAACTGAGAAGGATAATGACGGCAGATACATTATAATAGTTGGCTATCTATACGGCAAATTAATATATTAGCAAATGTATATGTCCCTAATGTAAAGCAAAATAACTCAAACTGTATTGCACAAACTCCAAGAAGTTTCCAGAGGTGTCCTGTTTTTTTTTATATAATTAATTTTTTATTCAGTTTTAGTATTAGGAGTAACAATTGGGGACACACAGGACCCCTGCACTAATGGACCCAAACAGGTGGATCGTACACGCAAGTCCGGATAAAATTATTATCAAAACATTGATATATCAGGTGACCCTTCCTTAATAAGGGAAGGGGATTATAAATAAATGATTCTAACATGTAAAAACAGTGATAGGATCGATACATTACAGCAAATTCTCGAGATTCTGGGGAAAGGCAGGTATTGGGGCAGGGGTGCAATTCCTGTCCAACCTTTCTACAGGGGGGGGGTGTCTTAGGGGTGGAAAAGTAGTCAGTTGGGTAACTAATTATTAGGTGAGGCGTCTTGTGGCATGACCGATGGTTGCCAGAGAGTGCCAAACTTCCAGTCAGCCCAGGCCATTTCAAACAAGTCAGATTTGTTAAGCAAGTGATGTATATCTTTTTCCATAGTGTACAAGTATGCCATTGTGTTCAGAATTTCAGCCCATGTTGGTGGGGACTCCTTTTTCCAGGACCTAGCAATATTAGTTTTGATAGATGACAGAAGGTATATGCATAACAGACTGTGGTGCTTAGGGAGGGAATGTAAGTCTAAATGTAGGAGGGCTGTGGCCAGGGTTCTAGGTATCCTGATCTCCAGTGTGGATATGGTACGGAAACACAGATCCCATAGGGGTTTGATTTTTGGACATTCCCACCATGTATGAAGCATATCATCCGGGAGGCCACACCTCCACCAACATAATCTTGGATAGCCGCGTGGGAACCAAGTACCATGATATGACTTTGTAGTGTGTTTCAAACATTGTTATGCAGTGTAATGTTTTCTTAGTCATTGTGAGAGATCTCTGCCAATTGTTGACTGGGGTGTGAGTGTGTAGAAGGGCGTCCCACCTAGCCAAGTGTGCTGCTGGTTCAGGAGGTATAGTTCCTTCCAGAAGATTATAATGTGTTGACAATGGCTTGAACAGTCTATGACCCCTGCGCCAGATGGACTCCCATGGGGTAAGGGGATGGGAAAAGCTGGGGACAAATCCCCAACTTGTAAGGAAACTTTTGATTCTGATGCATTAGAAGTGGAGGAAGGGTGGAATACCCGTGTGTTTTTCTAATCAGTCTAGTTTAATGAATCCGTCTTGGTGATTCGTTGACCAAAAGTCTGAAACTTGTTTAACACCTAACCGAGCCCAGGTATTAGGGCGGGTTTCCGCTAGACCCGTGAGAAGACCAGCAACAGAAGTAACAGGGGAGGGGTGGGGTGCGATCAGTCGGCGGTGACTAATCTTATCCCAGACCGAGAGGCACTCTAAGATTATGGGATTAGTGATACCTAGAGTTCTGCAACTATGGGATGGGATCCAAATCAGATCTCTGAGGAATATGTTGGAAGGTAGCGAGGCCGGTTCGATGTCTCTCCATTTGTCATGTGACTGAAGTACCCCGCATTGGGATATATGCGTGAGCATTGCTGCCTCATATTGGTCCCTCATAGTACTTAACAATAGAAGGGGAGCCAGACCGCCTAGGTAAATGGGAAACTGCAGGGTTCTATGAGCAATTCTGGGAGTCTTGCTCAGCCAAATTAACTTTGTAAATTCACTTTGAAATTGTAACAAAAGGTGTAAAGGCACCTTAATCTGGAGGCACCTAAACAAATAGGTAAGCTTTGGAAGGAAAGGCATTTTAAGAGAAACAATTTGACCCATCCAAGAAATGGACTTATGGTCCCACTTGTGTTTCATGGTTCTGAGTTCTCCCAAAAGCGGGAGATAGTTATCCTTGACCATCTGAGCTACACTGTTAGATAACCTTACTCCAAGATGTGTAACCCGCTCTGTTGTCCAAGTAAAGTTAAAATTGTTTTTCAGGTTGAGGATATAATCTTGGGAGAATCGCCACCAGTATACCTCAGTTTTCAAAGTGGTGAGCTTGTAAAAGGAGAGGTCGCCGAAAGCTTCCAGTATCTCCAGAAATCTGGGGATGGTACAAGCAGGGTCTGCAGAGAATATGGTAATGTCGTCGGCGAACAATGCGATTTTATGCTGTGTTCCGAATAGCCTAATCCCTTCCAGCCCCTTATCCGACCGTATCCGCTCCGAAATGGGCTCAACCGCCAGAGCAAATAGCAGAGGGACAGAGGGCAGCCATGTCTGGGGCCATTTGAAAATGAGAATGGGAGGGATTGAAAGCCCAGGCCCCTAACCGTGGCCGTCAGCCTAGAATAGAGGGCTTGAATGGCAAGACGGGTTTCAGGAGGGAATTTAAATGCTTTGAGAGTTTCCCAATGGTAGGCCCATCTGACACGGTCAAAAGCTTTCTCGGCATCCAAAGAGAAAGGCTTATTCATTCTAGTTGATTTGCAAGCAACATTAATGAGTTGCCTGGTGTTGCCAGGTCCCTCTCAACTATAAATGAAACCTACCTGATCTGGATTAATTAAGCTAGGTAAGAGTTTACAGATGTGGTTGGACAGGAGTTTAGAGTAAATTTTGACATACACATTAATTAAGGAAATTGGCCTGTAGTTGGAGCATATGGAGGGTTCTTTATTTGGTTTAGGGATCGTGACAATGGCAGCCTCCAAGAATTCTTTTCTGAAGCTACCTTCCTTTCTTTCTAAACTGAAAAATCTAAGGAGCAGGGGGGACAATTCCTGAGTGTATGTCTTATAGAATTGAGCAGGGAATCCATCTGGCCCAGGGGCCCGGAAGGGTTTAAAACATTTTATTGTTTGAGTTCCAGTGAAGTGAAGGGAGCAGTGAGTGAGTCTTGTTGTTCAGAGGAGAGTGTCGGGAGGTTCACTGTATTAAGGAATTGTCGGATAGTATGCGTCGAGGTTGGGTGGCTATTTTTTACCTCTCAATGTTATACAATTTTGAATAGTAGTCTGCAAAGCAGTCTCCAATCAATGAAGGCAATCTGAGTATTTTGTTATTGCGTTGGATTTGATGTATGCGGGAAGTACTATTCCGATGACGCAATTTGTTAGCTAACATAGTGTCAGCTTTGTTGCCTTTGTGATAAAATATTTGTTTGAGATTTGTGAGGTTGTGTTGGGTTCAGCGCAATTCTAATTGATTGATGTGGGCTCAAATGATAGTGATTTGTGCAGATATTTCTTCTGAGATGGTGGCGTGGTTAGTGTTCTCTAGATTTCTAAGTTTATTGTGTGCCTGGGCAAGGTTAAGTCCAGCCAGCCTCTTTAGGCGAGTCTGCTTGCGGATAATATATCCCCTGACGGCCGCTTTAATGGCCCCCCAAAGGACATCGTCTGTGGTCTGTGCGTTATCATTTTGTTGGATGAGTTAAATTATGTCACGTCTCAGTTCCTCTCTAAAAGGAATGTCCAATAGAATGACGGGGTAAGCTCCAGGTAGTTTTGAGTGAAGGGCTGTCTGCAGACTGTAGGTCTGCTAGAACCAGGTCATGGTCTGACCAGGAGCAAAGAGAAATGCTAGTGTGAGATACTGAGTCTAGAGTCTCAGCTAAGGAAAATATGTGGTCCAACCTTGAGTAAGTTTTGTGCGAATGAGAGTAATGGGTAATTGGATAGTCTCTGTCTGTCGTGTGAAAAGATCTCCAAATGTCAAAATATCCATATTGGGATATAATGGACCTAAAATGTGTAGAGAGGCTGCCAAACTGGGTTTTTTTTCTGCATGGGATCATTGTTTTGCAATCCATTTTATTGTCTCAAGTCATGTTGAATTCTCCTGCAAGGAGGACTCTACCCTGCCTGTGCCAATCTATTAACTGTAGGATTTTTCTAAGGCATGTGGGTTGGCGTGAGTTGGGCAAATATATTGATACTAGAGTATGCAGCACATGATTGAGTTTGCAAACCAGAATTGTGTATCTGGCTTGGGGGTCCCTGATCCCCTGTATTTACTCATATGCTACCATATTATGTATCAATATGGCTGTTCCTCTAGCCTTCTTAGTGAAAGGAGAGTGCTCTATTGTCATGTAGGTTTGCAAGTGGAATCTATGGGGGACATCTGACTGCCAATGAGTCTCCTGGAGAAACACTAAATCTGGTTTATGAAATGTTAGAGTCCGAGCTAGTAAACTCCATTTAAATGGTGAATTAAGGCCCCTAGTGTTATGAGTGAGGATTCTAAAATGATTAATTCTCGTGTCTTATTCTAAAGCTCTAGGTCGGGGAAGGTGAGGGGGTCGTGGGGTTCAAGTTAAGGTTGCGTGGAGTCAATCGTTTTGGGTAGTCTGAGATGGGGAAAGAAGGGAGAAGAGGGGGGAAATCAGTCATGTTCTTGGGTCTAGTTTATGTATCGATAATATGAGGTGGAAATAGTCCACCTAGGTGGAACCCTGGCATTGGCTACACTTTACAGGGGGGGGGGGGGCTAAGAGTATAGCAGAATAAGTGGGGGCCGGATTCCCCAGCCCCACTCCATAGATGAGGATGTCAAGTCGGGGGGAGTAGAAAGTGGGGTCAATCAACCAGTGGGGAATGTCATAGTAGCATTTGAAAACTATGCATCATGGTATCAATAATAACAGTAAATATAAATAACAACAGTTTCCCTCCATTGAGGCAATTTTGTAACATAACTAGTTCTATGTAAGCCCTGCTCCTCAACCTATCAAACAAAACAAGAAATAGTACAAATAGATAACCATATCAACTTTACCTGTGTGTTGGAGCATCGCCCTGATGAAAAGCACTCAAGGTGCCTCTGTTATCTCAAAGCCATCTTCCAAATCTCGTAGGAGAAGAGAAGCTCAATGGAGGGAAGCAAAATAAGCCCTCAGTTGTAGCTTAGGTTCAGGGAGGAAGTGTGTGGGGCCGAGAAAGATCCTGCAGCTGTTGGGTCTTTATTCTCTTCGGCCATTGGTCCTTAACAGACCATTCCAGAGCGTTGACCCGTAGTTTAGATTGTGTAGAAGGTGGGTCCCGCATGGCATCATTTGAGATTCCCCACTGTGTGAGGAGAGTAGTCCCTTGGGGTAAGGTGGACACTGTATGTGTCTGATTATCTTTTGTGATTACTAGCTTAATTGGGTAGCCCCATCTATATTTGATTCCAGCTCATCTTAGTGCTGATGTAACTGGCTGGAAGTGCCTTCTGTGTTGCAGGGTATGTGCCGATAGATCAGGTAACTACTGAATCTCTCGGAACCTCTTTTCTGAAAGCAGCCTGCATAAGTTTGTCTTTGTATAGGAAACTATGGAAGCAGACAATGACATCTCTTAGTTTCTCTTGCGAGACTGATCTCAGTCGCAGGGCTCTATGAGCCCTCTCCATGGTAGAAGTCATACCCTCGATAGGGCCCAGCAATTTTTAAAGAGTTATTTTAGGTAGCTCTGGAGATCAGCTGGTTGGACTTCTTCTGGGATCCCTCAGAACCAGACATTATTTCTACAAGCTCGGTCTTTCACATCAGCATGTTTGAATTAAAGCTGGTTCAGTTGCTCAGATAAGGCTTCTGAGTATGCTAAGAGGTTTGTCTGGTCTGTGGCGATGTCATCTTGCTTCCTCTCAAGAGAGTCCACCCTCTCCCCTATTTCCGAAATGTCTTTTCGAAGTTTGGCATGACTTCTCTGAATTTCCTTTGTAATAGAGTATGTTTGATGTGCAAACATTTTTTTGAGAGTTGCTTCAGTGATGAAGTGTTGGGATTGGGCAGATAATAGTGTGTCAGGTTGAGAGCCATCTCCTACTGACTCCGAATCACTTAGACCATCATTTGAACCTTCCTCTGGATCCTTGGGTGGTTGTGTAAAGTTTTTTTGACAGCCCCCGGAGTCTTTGGGTGTCTCCTGGAAATATGAGGCATCTTTGAGTACACTGGGTAAATAGTGAGAGCTAGATTGATTAATATATATATATATATATATATATATATATATATATATATATGGGCAATGTGTGGTTACCCCTATGGTTGACAAAAAATGAATGGACTCAAAGGTTGAAGTACATTGATATGTGGAGCAGGGCTGGGTGATGATTCCTGGCCCATTACCCTCCCATAGTGGCTAGTGGCGTTGGACAACTTATCTGTCGCGAGTGGTCAGATAGGACAAAAAGGTGTCCGTAAATGGAGGGAGCAGGGAAGATGGACTTAATTTGATCTAGGTGATCAAAAAGTAATTAACGTGAGAATAGTGGTAGTCAATTTGCCGGCCTACACTCTCACAGGGTTAAGTTATGTCAGAGAGTACCTCAATGAGGGGACAGGTGCCAAGGAGACGCCATAGAGAAAACCACAAAACAATAACAGTCAGTATGGTAATGTATCAAGTATTTACCTTATTGCACTATGTGGAAGCAAGGCTGTTATTCTAGGATCTCAACCTACAAACCCCTAGTTGGCAGATTAAGTGTTACCACACAGTGAACTCCTGCAGACCCCCTCTCGCCTCAGGGAACTGGGGATACGACCCGAAGGAAGGGGAAAGGGGAAGGGGAAGTGACCAACTCAGACAAGCTGAGCTGGAAAGGGAGAGTTTTGAGGGGGCCTCCAGCCAACAAATGCACAAGGGTAGCTCACAATGTTATCCCAATGCTAATAGAATATGTAACAAACAATAAGGTAAAATTGTATGAAATGATAAGAGCCTGTAACAACAATCTTAGTAAAAACCACAGAATAACACTACATTTTGGGTTGAAACCCCAAAGACAATTAGGCCGACGCAGCAGCCAGTAAAAAGAGTTCCGGTCTTTTTGCAAACCTTAGAGTGCACGGATCAGCAAATATAGCAACCGCTGCTGGAAAAAGTTTTTACAGCTGTGTAGGTATTGTATGATTAGAGTGAGCTACCCCTCTGTGTGAGAGTCACTGACCACCCCTAGTGTATGATGCTTAGGAGAGTAGTGACAATGCAGAATCAGTGCAGGGCATGGGTGAGAAGGAACCAGAATCTTTGATCACATCAGTTATGGTGTATTAAGGTGGACCTCCTAGAATCAGAGTAAGCCCCAACTATTGCATCATCCTGTTATTGAGCTCCATCACAGTGGAGTATTAAGAAAAATTAGCAGAGGGGAGAAAAAAGGTGCACAAAATGATGATAAGTTATGATATGTGTTACATGAGAAACACAAAGGCCCCAGCAGCCCACAAATATGTCCAGTACAGCAGAAGGTATATGGAGATTTGGTGTTCTATGGGTAAGAGCAGGCCATGAGTTGACCTCTCAGTTTCAGTCCTTTTACCTAGCTGTGAGAGTACTCCAGTTGTGAAGAGACCCTGACTCCATATACTCAAGCATGAAAACGCCTGAATTGGGCCTAAGGAATGCCCTACTGATGTCTTTATTGGGAGACCGTTAGGAGGGCAAATTTATTACCTGTGTTCCTGGGCCTGAATTAGGGCTGAGTACCTCCTAGCTACATTTTACGTGAATAGGCTGTGCTTGCCTTGTTAGGGGACTTCTACTGATACTGCGTGTATGTAATGCAGCGGCAGGCCCAAACAAGTCCCACCGTGTATCCTAGTATCTCTCTGTCAACTCTGGGTCAGTAAATGTGGGTTAGAAGATCAGAGGAAACTCAATCCTCAATTGGAATGGGCTAGTCCAGGGGGAGTCACCAGTGTCCCCACACTTAAAGAAACCTGCTCACCTAAAGTACCAGCAGCTGGTAGGTCACAGTCAGGGAAGAAGACAAGATGGTGGATTCTCGCGACACTTCTAGCACTGAACGTTTGCCTCCAGTCGTCTAGTCTATAGCAGCCAACTGCCTTCCTTGAACCTCAGCGGAGTCAGATAAATCCTTGCTGCTCCACTAGCCGGTACAAAAGTGTTGATATTTGGCCAGTGATGTCAGGCTGTGGTGATCGGTCCTGTCAGTGGCAGAAGACACAGGGCCACAAGTCAGAGGCACTCTCGTACGGAGCCCTATAGCGGCACTTCTTCACTCCTCAGCTGCCAATCTTCTGGAGCGGAGCCCCGACCCTCCGGAGATGCAGGCTGAATATGGGTCGGGTGTAAGCAGGTAGGAGGGTGGTAATGGAGTTTGGTGGAGATCACTGTGGGCCTGCACCAAATTAAAGGTTGAAAGTGGGATCTCCTCAATTTGTTATATGAGCCCAGAGTATAATCCATTTCCTTGCTGTTTGAACTGGCAAAAACCGGCAGGTAAGTTGGTATTTTCCCTCACTATGTTGAATTAACATATATAAACTAACGGATCTCTCCTGATGTGCGACTAGCTGGCTCAATGGCTAGCTCCACCCCCGGTGTCCTGTTTTTAGGGGGCTACCTTAATGTACCATTAATACAAACCCACATAAAAAGTATTCACGAATCGACCACCTGTATACTGACTCACACGGAATCTCATATATCCCACGTAGTTCCATCACCCCAATAACCTGGTCGGACCATGCCCTGGTTTCCTGTGACATCACCTGACCTAACTCATCCAATACACCATTTTTGTGGAAACTGAATGACACACTTTTAGATAACCCTGAAATAAAAGCAGATATAGAGACCTCCCTGACTGAATACTTCACTATTAACTCGCAGGGTAATCTTACATCCACCACAGTATGGGAGGCACACAAATGTGTCCTCAGAGTACTTCTCATCAAACCCAAATCCAAATTAGTGAAAAGATACCGAGGAAAATATAATTCTATACTCCAGACTATTCACACACTTGAAGAAAAACATAAAAAAGACCCGACAGATACTAATCTAGAACACACTCTCACTCAAACTAGACTGGACTTCAAGACTCTTCTACATGAAGAGAACCAGTGCAGTGCACTAAAACTCAGACAAAAGTTTTACGAGGGTGGGGATAAAGCAGGTAAGCTTCGGGCTAGGTGCAATCAAACGTCAGCAGTTAAAAACACACAAATTCTCTATCAAAGATATATCAGGGAAAACTAGACAGGATAGTTACAATATAGCAAAAGTGTTTCGCACCTACTATGACACTCTATATAATCTCAAAAGCAAACCCCCATCCAATCCTGGAATAGGAGACACACGCACCCAGAAAATACAAGACTATTTAACCCACACAAAACTACCCTCACTAACAAAAGAAGACACTGACAGTTTGAATTCCCTCATTAGAAATAGTCAGTGCGATTAAGGACCTCCCAAATGGGAAAAGCCACGGACCAGACAGTCTAGGTAACAAATACTATAAATCATTCCCCCCTACTATTACCCCACTTACAAACTATATTCAACAAACTAGCTGAAACTGTAATTCTCCCACACTCTATGCTTTCAGCATATGTCACAGTTTTACCCAAACCTGGAAAGTCCCCATATAAACTGGAAAGCTATAGGCCCATATACCTACTTAATAGTGATATTAAGATTTTGGCAAAACCCCTAGCAACCCAAATCAACAAACACTTACCAATGTTAATTTCTAATGATCAGGTGGGCTTTGTCCCTGGTAGACAGGCCAGGGACAACACTTTAAAAATCTATCAACTATTAGCTCATTCCAAAACGCAGTCGATACCCTTTGCTCTGCTGTCTACGGATGTGGAGAACGCACTCGACAGAGTGGATTGTACTTTTTTACGAGAAACTATGAAAAAGATGGGATTCAGTGACAAATTTTAAAAAACAGTTTTCGCTCTGTATTCACAACCAAACGCACAAAAAAAGGTCAATGGCATTCTATCCGATACTTTCCTTATCACTAACGCGACTAGGCAGGGCTGCCCCTTATCTCCTGCATTATTCGCCATTGCAATTGAAGTCCTGGCTAGCAATATCAGACATAATACTATGATAAAGGGAATTTGGACAGGGCCCTTAGAAAACAAACTGGCCATGTATGATGACAGCTTACTACTAACCATTACAGACTTAGAGACGTCTATCCCGATTATCTTAAAAGAATTCACAACATATGGTAAAATTTCCAATTTCCTACTCAATCTCTCAAAATCAGAACTATTAGTCATTTCGCTATCCCATGCAACACACAACAGGCTCAGGGACCACTCCCCATTTGTAATGAAACATAATACATTAAAATACCTAGGTATCCACATTTCAATGTCTCTCTCTGAGGTCTTCAAAGAAAATTATATACGCCTAAAGAAAGAAATACTCAGAGACCTATTTGAATGGAAAAATAAAACCATTTCCTGGCTTGGCAGGGTGGGCGTTATTAAGATGAACGTCCTGCCAAGAATATTATACTTACTTCAAACGGCACCTATCAATATCATTCCTATATAACCTCCCTCTTATCATTAATTGAGGTGTATGTTTGGAACGGTATTAGACCAAGTGTCAGAAGGCAAACGTTATATCTTCTCCGGGACAATGCGGGTCTGGGTATACCCAATATCCAAATTTATAGAAGAGCCACCCTACTTCAGAGAGTAGTGCAGTGGTGCCATGTCAGTAACAATAAAGCCTGGAAACAGGTAACTACCAACACCACTCGTGTGCCCAACCTAGCCACTTTATTTTGGACTGATAAAAAACACAGACCCCCAAATTTTTAAATTTACCACTACTGGAAGAACTTCTAAGTGAATGGGATAGAGTGACCCATACAAGTTCACACATCTCAACCAACTTTGCGCCACTAACACCTTTATATGACAACCACAACCTACCTCTACATGTAATACCGACTGTCAATTCCCAATCCCTCCCTTTAAACTGTATGAGCAACCTACTTATTCAGGGGAGACTCAAAACACCACAGGAACTGCAGAATGACCATCCAACTGTAGCTAACTCGTGGTTTGCATATGCACAATTGCGGGCTTTATATAAGTACCCATAAAAACAGACATCTCCTCACTAGAGATATGACAACTTTAGAAAAATTGTGTACAATGTCCCATATACCTAAACATTTAATCTCAATACTCTATAAACTCCTTCTAGTACCATCAGATGACACTCTTCCACAATATACCACTCAATAGCACAGGGAACTAAGCTCCAATTTTACACACAAAGAATGGAAACAGATGTTTGCGCTAGGGAAAAAAAGTATCTGTATCAGCACACACACAGGAATCTCATTACAAACTACTAAGTAGATGGTATCCTACCCCACATAGAGTAAAGCGGATTTACCCAGCAACCATGGGTAGGTTTTGGAAGGGCTGTGGGATGGACAGAACACTAACACATATATGGTGGAATTGCCCACTTATAGAAAACTACTTGAAAAAAATCTGGGAAGACATATGCACAACCACAGACCTATATATTTTAGTGGTAATATAGCTGGGGCCCGTCCTGGATTTTACTAAGAGACTGTGTAGCAATTTTTCAAGTAGAAAGCAAGGTTATACCTTGCGTAAGTCTGGATGTTTCAGTTAATAAAGCATTACTCTTAACAAAAGGTGTGTTGGATACAAGACAAGAAGAAGATCAAGCAAGAAATCTCAGAGACTAAGATCAGGACACTGGTGAACTTTACCAATATCTATTGTCTCTGGGTTCTTACTATGATCTTACCATGTACAATATGACTTATTGCTGTAACCTTATATTTTTGTTCAAACAATAAAGCTCTTTTGAAAAATAAACAACTTTGCAATTCAAAAAAAAAAAAAAAGTGGTTTCCATAGTATAAAAAAACAGAGTTGGAATTATGTATAAAAAAAAATCATCCATAGTTATATTTTCTCAGACGGGTCGTAAGGGATATAAGCATGTGTCAAAATTTGAGCAAATGGAGTTATGAAAAATATGATGGTGTATCGTGTGTAACATAAAAGATGAGTAAAAATATTGAGAATGTAGGGGATGAAAGCGTGTATAAAGAAAATGTTTGGTGATGTGTGATGCAATGGTATAACATGGTTGTATACGTGTGATATGTAACAGTGAGATGTGAGTGAGTATGATCAACTCGATAATGGTGACAATAAAACAGAAAAAACAGTGTTGTGTATACTGGGCTGTGCTGTGTGATAATGTGGTGTATGTGTGTTTAGGGTCTGATTGAAGAAGGATTTTGTGTATATATGTGTGCAACTAATGTACCACAATAAAAAATGAAAAATATTATGTGGGGGAGTCTATATTATGAAAATGTGTGATGGTATGATATGCAGCATGCTATCACAGTGATTGTGAAACATTTTGAACCAAATGATGTTATGTTATTGTGGTGTGAACGTATCTATATGTAACGTGATGTCACAATAATTGTGAAATATAATGGATGTTGTGATCTTATGTTATTATGGTGTGAATATATCCATATATTCAATGATATTGGTGAGTAAAATAAAGATTTAAAAATTACAACAAAATTTGAGACCTAGTGATGTCATTCCTAATACAAATGTATCTGGAAAATCAATTAAATGCAGCTGAATCTATATTAGCATTAAGACCCAATGGTGTCAAGGTTTTAAGTTTAAAAATCCAAAAAGTCTCTCGTTGTCTGAGTCTGGTGAGTCTGTTATAGTCCAAAGATTTAGGAATGTGGTCTATCGGTAAAAACTTGTAAATGTGTTCATTTCCTGAGTGCTTGGTTAGATAGTGATTTGGAATACTATCTTTTTTTATTTTTTTATTTTGGCAATATTTGCAGTTGCGAAAGTGCTACCCCCCATCTAATCCTTATTTTTCTTGAGGTGCGACCTATATATTGGAGGCAAGAATTGCAACCTCTCTTTCCACATTTAAAAACCCCCTTTAAGGCCAAATAAGCTACTCTTGGTATGATTCTTGTTTTTTGTATGGAAATTGGTATATTGCTCTCTTTTGCTGGGAGCCAGTTTGTTTCTTAGTGTGGGGGCTCTTCTGTATACCATCTTAGGTTTTTCACTCACAATGTTTTTTAAAACAGGATCTCTTTGTATGATATGCCAATGTTTATGCACTATATTTCTTATTTTGTGATGGTCACTATTGTATTGTGTAATGAACATTATATTATTTGAATCTTTGGTTTGTTCTTATTTCAAGTATTTATTATTCTTCTGTGAGAGAATCAACTGTCTGTCTAGGTTCTTGGCTTTCTCTAAAGCCTGATCTAATAAATATGTGGGATATAAATCTCTGATAAAGAATATTACTTTGTTCTAAAAAGTTGTCCAAGTGTGTACAGTTTCTCCTAATTCTTCTGAATTGGCTAAAGGGAATGTTGCAGATCCATCCCTTATGGTGGTTGCTTGAAAATTCTAAATAGCTGTTGCTATCCACTTCTTTAAAATAGTTTTGGATTCAATGTTGTTTTGGATCCCTCAATTCAGAACGAGATTGAGATATTCAATCGATTGTGATTGTATGTTTGCAGTAGAAGATATACCCAAATCATTATGGTTTAGATGGGAAATGAAAGATTCCGCTGATGCTGTGTCTCCATTCCAAAAAAATTATAAATCATTTAATGTAATGGCCATAGAAGACCAGACTCACCTCAAGTTCGCCCTGGTGTATATATTTTTCTTTTAAAAAAAACAATAAAGAGATTGGCAAAACTGGGGGCGAATCTAGTCCCCATGACCGTACCTTTGGTCTGTAAATAAAATTTATCTTGCAAATACGGATCTTGATTGTGAAAATGTGAGACAGCCAAAATCCCCAGCTCATGTGTTATATTTGAGTATAGAGAACTGACATCACATGTGATCCACAAAAATGTATTATTTAGAGTCTGAATGTTGTCTATTTGTTGAAGAAGATGTGTGCTATCTCTTATGTATGAAGGAAGAGTGACCACAATATTTTGTAAAAATTGGTCTATATAATAGGAGAGGTTTTATGTAAGATTCCTGATACCTGCAATGATCGTTCGGCCGGGAGGGTTATGGATGTTTTTATGAACTTTTGGCAAATAGTAATAGTGGGCTATAATTGAATTGGAAATTTTGAGCAAATCTCTCTCATTTTTGTTGAGAATACCTGAACTGAAACCCTTGTCAATAAGAGTCTGGTATGTTTGAAGAAAAAACCTTGTGGGGTCCTCTGGCAAAATCTTATAATATTCTTTATCTCCCAAAATACTCTCTGCTTCCTTAAAATAATCTCTGATGATAATCCCACCCCCCTTAATCTGCATCCTGAATAATAATATCTGGGTTGTTTTGTAAATTCAGGAGGGCTTTTTTCTCCTCCATATTAATATAATATCTTTTCTTTTGTGATTTAGATATCTTTTCTAGATCTTCCATGACTAAATTTTGATACAATTCTATGTAATGAATAGATGTGATGTTGGGGTTAAAATTGGATTTTTTTCTTAACAGAGGTGTGTATATAATCCTCAAATTGGTTGGATGTTAAGGTATCTACATCTGAAAAGATGCATGGTGTTCCTCTATCTGAGGGCATAGAATCTGTAAGAACCAACTGTCGGTCTGTGGGATCTATTTTATCCTGTTTGAATTTTTTACTGACAAAGTATTTTTGAAGTGCTTAATTGTGGGTAAATCTGTTTACATCCACACATAGATCAAAAATCTTATGGGGATTTGGTTGACCATAGGATAATCCCTTTTTTAAAACCCTTTTTTCCTCAATGGTAAGTGTGTGTGAAGACAAATTGAAAATACATTGATCTAGTCTGGATAATTTATTTTTCTTGGTGGAAATGGCTCGGCCTCTTGAGCCTCATTTTCTATGAAATGGGGTCTTTTCCCTGGTCTTAATGTTGGCCCTTCTGCCCCCATGTTGGGTCTTATCTCTAAAAAAGGAGCTGGACTAGATGTCTGGTTTCTAGAATACTGTATCTATTTTCATGGGCGTATTGTTCAAATTCATTTCTAGAGTGTCTCTGGTGTCCATTAGGTGTATTGTATCTTGGTGTGTTTTGATGGTAATTGGTTGGATAATTAGATGGTAATTCATTAGAGGATCTAAATCCTGTATGGTGATTTGTCTGCCAAGTCACTCTGTTATTTGTGTTTGGAACAGAATTTTGATATGTGTGGCGCTGTCCCCTATGTCTGGGAGCTTGCTGTGTTGGATATTGTGATTGTTTGAATGGGGTTCTCTCCATCACATGGTTACCATTGTTGTATTGTCAATCAGACCAATTGGTATTGTGATTCTCTGTGTATGGAGTATGTTGGTTAGGCGGATAAGAGTGATAATTTTCAGTGTGTGGAATGTGTCTCACTCAATGGTTGGAGCGATATATTTTGAGAATGATTTTGATTGGTTTGTTTATTTCTCCTATTGTAATGTACTCTTTCCCATCCATTATTTGTATCTTGTGAGATAGAAGGATGTATAGATGGATGTGTAAAATAAATAGTACGCTACTTGTAATATGGTCCAGGGTGTTTACTGCCCCTTTAATTAAAACTAGCCCAAAAGATACCAAGAGAACAAAGAAAAATAATAGAAGTAAATTATAAAGTTGTTTAAAATTGTATGCTCTATCTGAATCATTAAAGAAAAATGTTGGGTTTCATACCCCTTTAAGCAATTCCAGATACTGCCCTTCTTATCAATAACAAATATCAATGGTGCTCATGTATTTGAATATGTCATTTCTGGTGGGATTAGAATATTCTTAAAACACATTAAAGTAATTGCAATAAAGCATTGCATTGCAAAAGATCCTCACACCATCTATTATAAATAGATAGAACATATTTTGCTATGTGCAGGACATTGGAATGTGAAATATATAAAGTAAATACAAAGTATAACACTTTATTTAAAATGAATATTGCATAAATATCCTTTTATATGTTTTCATCTACTTAACTGCAAAGGGCTGCAATGCACTTATATATATATGTCTATATATGTGTACTTTTGTATGTATGTGTTTATATGTGTACATATGTCTGTAAATACTGATATACATATAAAAATACATAAATGCATATTTATACATACAGTGCTCTTCACTAATATTGGCACTCTTGGTAAAAATTATCTTTATTGTTTAACCTTTTGATCTTTTGTTCAAAAATTACACAACAATACTATGCTCCCATGGATATTAAACACTTAAAACACAACACAGGTTTATATAAAAAAAAATCTTTGTTAAATATATGTGTGGCATAATTATTGGCACCCTTATGAATTCATAAGAGAAAAATATATTTTAAGTATATTCACATTGATTTTTTTTTTTTTAGTACATCTAGGTGACTAGGAACAAAAAAGTGTTTAACCATGACTTCCTGTTTCAC
>CAJPDP010167847.1:0-10188 GCA_905336975.1 Bombina variegata variegata | reverse complement strand
GGATATCTTTGTTTATTTTTTTCTGTCATTTTACTTTTTCATTTTTTGTAAATTTAGCTTGGGGGGGTTGTATTTTTTCAACATAGACTGCCCTCTGGGCAGGCTTATCGCTTGGTTAATAATATAAGTAAATTGGAAAGTTGATTAAAATAGTATGTTCTATCTGAATCATGAAATAACATTTTGGGGTTTCCTGTCCCTTTAAGCAGTCATTGATTGGCTGTTCTATAACTGTCCTAGGAGCTGCATGGGAACTTTCCAGATCTGCGATGCAGCAAAACAAAATTAGCAGGGGGTTCATAACATATTGCAGAAGAATATTCCTCTCTCTACTAAAACTCAGCAGCTTATTTGAATATTCTGTCGCTTTAACCGAAACAAATTTTAAGATGATGCTTTAGCAGTAAATGAACTGTTCTGTCAATATGAAGTGGTTTATTTCCTTAGCTAAATAGCCTTTTAAGTAACTCTTTCAGACTTTCTTTTATTCTTTGTAAGAAAGTTTGGAAACGGCACAGCATATCAGTCCCTGCCTATAGAGCTTAAATATTATACATTCTTTGATTTTGTTATGTTGAAGCCTAAAAAGAATCTTTGATGAAAATGATTCACTGCTTTTCTCCTTTCTGTGAGTTATCTAGTAATATCCTTGCAACTGCTTTATCTGCTAAAAAGTGCTAATTAAACTCTATGGAAATGCTTGAGTAAAGAAACCAGCACAAAACAAACTCAATATTGCTAGTGGAACACAGATAATTATACCCGCCAGGCTTCTTTTTCACTCTTTTGTTAATGACACTATGATGGCATAAAAGACCTGTGTTACTTTTGTGTTTATTTAAAGAATGTATTTGTCTTCTAAACACCTGGTAACATAAATGATAATACTGGGAAATGTCCCACTTACACACAGTTCTCAATCAATTATTCTCACAACATTATTTGATGACTTATGCTTCATTCAAATCTTTGCGTCTTTTTTTTTTCATTGAAAGTGACCCATTTAGAGAATTGTGAATTGTATATCCCCATGAAATGATGTCCGTAAGTCAATTCATTTCCTTTCTTTCTTCTCTCCAACAGAGTGATATAACAGCACTGACACTTTTGCTGGTCATCATGACTAACCAAGTAACTATTATCTTATCAGATCTATCAATCTATCTATCTATCTATCAATCATCTATCTATATATCTATCTATTTATATATTATCTATCTATCAATCACCTATCTATATATCTATCGCTCTGCCATCTATCTATCTATCTAATTATCTTCTTTGATTTCCTTACTATATCTTTACACATTTTCCCTTTCTGTTGCTAAATCTTACTTGAATGTTTCTCTCTTTCTTTTATTTTTCTTTCTTTCATGCCTTACATAGTGAGATACTATTTAGATACTAGCAGGGTTTACTGTCTTGTTTCTTTAGTGGGTAGAAACACTCCCAAAAGTCTTTAGAGTTCCTCCCCTTACTATATATACCTCTACTCATCTTTGTTCCTAACTATTTGAAGTTGTTAGGTAAAAAGTCGTAGTTCTTCACTGTTTTGTAGAGAAGAATAAAGAAGGCTTTCAATAGCATAAAAAACACAAAACAAAAAAGAGGGCGCCTCAATGGTGTGATATCTTTACAGTAACGATATACAGTATAGTAAAGAAACTTACTCACAGATTCCAAAGCACACAAGTGCAAATTAGACAGGCTGGACCGTTGGAAGTCGCCCAGCAAACTTTTTCTCCTGGGTTGTCAGCTGCAGTAAACGGATATGCGAGCAGAGAACTAGTAACGTGTAGATAGCCCAAACCAATCAGTGCTCCATCAATTCCGTTCTCAAATACTGCTCAGAACAGTGGAAAATGGTAAAAACAGGTATTTTATTAAAAAACAGTTAAAACAAATTCAATAAAAAGCTCACAATGCGTTTCTCAGATTTACTGTTTCATCAGGTGAGTTAAAGTACCTATCTGTTCTGAGACTTAAATACCTCTCTCTGGCGTCCATCAACCACTAGAGTGTCCGAGAAGCATCCGAAAACAAACTGTATATCCAGGGGCTGCCATGGACATCAAAGAAATCCAGTTGCAAATTAACATATGCTCTGAGTTGAGGTTTTCACCTGTAAATAACTGACTATTGTATACATATGATACATAGGAATGTAGGAGAGAGACCAACTATAATCAGCATACACAGTATTTGATATTTTCCCGATATATGCCAGAAATGAAGATGGCGGTATCTGTTTAGTATTGCGAGAATATGATCAAGCCTGTCTTGAAGTAAGCATTGCACCTGTGTGTCAGATGTCAAACTCAGGTATTGTTCAAAAGCGCGAAAAAGACTGTTAGGATCAGTGGTAAAGACTACTGAGAACACAGTATTATTCCATATTATAAAAAAGTACTAAAAATAAAAAATAACAATTACAATAATAATTAGGACAAATACCCAGATCAAAAAAATGGGTACAAAAAAGGACGATCTATAAATAGATACGTATGAAATTACTACAAAGATCAAATAAATAATATGTAGCATAGGACACAGAAAGTAATTAAAAGGTAAGATACAGCAGGTAGTGGGATGTCTCACGCGTTTCAGCCGTTTGGCCTTATTCATAGACATGATGAACACTGATAAATACAAACTTAAATACATGTAAAAACACAATGATTGGCTGCTGCACAGGAAGGGCTAAATTGACACCACAGATTTAAAGAAACAGTACAAAGGGGTATAATGCTGGATTTTAAACCAGCTTATATACATATAGTTGTACCGCTGTCCTTAATAAGACAATATAATTATAATGTTATAAATAGAAAACAGAGGGGATCGGACATGGCCAATTGTATATATATGGAAGAGAGAAGAAGAAGTATAAGTATATGGTCAAGTTCATAGCTACCATTGACTAATACTGGCAGTTAATATTAAATATTAATAATTAACGCTATAAGAAGTAAAAATAGAACAAAGCAATTCAAATTTGAAAATATTGTCAATTGGACCCTCTTTGTACAAAACATGCGGTGCCTATAAATAAAGTGACATGTATTGAAATGACCAAGGTCAAATGCATAAATCACTATAAGATTGGTATGGTGAGGAGGACACTACAATAGTAATAGGGTTAACTCTGATATATATAAGGGAGACAGGACCATAGATATATATAGGCAGGAGACATAATGAGCGCAGTTTATACGCAATACATGCATCTGGTTAAGAGCTGCCATTAGAAAATGTTAGCAGTTGGCATTAGATAACATTATTTAACACCATCAAAATACAAAGTTGATTATAATAATTTACGATTATGATATAACTGATATATAATTTAAACCTTTTTTAGGCAATGTATTCAAACTAGGGAGAATATTATTATAGTGTAGCAACTCTGATATATACATCATATTAAAACCTAGCGTTGCCAAATGTTAATTATGTCTCCATCTATGTTTAATCCTTTGGGTCTTCTTGTTTGTAAAAGAAAGATCCAAAAGGCCTCCCTGTGGAGGAGTCTGTTGATTCTATCACCACCTTTTGCTTTATTATGTACAAATTCAATGACTTGCCAGCTGAAGGTAGAGACATCCTGTGCATGACAATGTATGAAATGTCTAGCCAAGTCAGAGCACTCTCTCCCATTACTGATGTCATTGAGGTGTTCTCTGATTCTCACCCTTACTTGTCGGGTGGAACAACCTGTATATTGTACCATACAGTGTGTGCATTCAATTAAATAAACCACAAAGGGGGTACGGCAGTTGGAGCAACAGTCAAGATTGTACACCTTTTGTGTATACCTTGATTGAAATTGTGAACCAATTTTGGTATAAGAACAGGCTATACATTTGGTAAAATGACACTTAAAGTGTCCCTTGACTGTTAACCAGCTGCTCGGCCCCACCTTGGATTTTTTGAGAACACTGGGAGATACCATATTGCCTATGGTGCAACCTCTCCGAGAGATAAAGTTGCAATCATTGCCTGAGTAGTCCTTAAGTCTTCTGCAGTGACTATCGGCAAATGCTTAGCAATGATCCCACAAATGTCAATAAATTGAGGGCTGAATGTGGTGGCAAAAAAGGGTTTTGAATTATCAAATCTCTTATTCAGTTGGCTATTAGAGTTACCCAGCAGAGAGTTTCTATCCAAACATGAAACCTCTAGAAGTGCCCTATTTAAAGTTTTTGTTTTATACCCCCTTTGGATGAGAGCCTGTTTCATCTATTCACTCTCCACTAGGAAGTCGGATTTGTCCGAACAATTGTGTTTTATTCGTATAAAATGGTCTTTAGCCACCCCAAATCCAGTATGCCTGGGGTGGCAACTAGTGGCATGTAGGGTAGTGTTGGATGAGATCGGCTTCCTGTAGAGAGTGTTGGTGATCTTAGTTGTATTAGAATTACCTATAAGGGTAACATCCAAATAGGGTATATATGTTTTTTGGTATTGGTGGGTAAACTGCAAACCATACCTATTACAATTAAGGCATTCGACAAAATTAAGGGCCTCCTCCTTTGTACCAGACCAAATGAGGAGAAGGTCATCTATGTAGCATTTATACATTTGGATATATCCTCTAAATGGGTTTTCTTCTCCAAAGACGTGGGACCTTTCCCAAAAAACTCTCCTTTAAATTGGAAAAAGTTGTGTTTAAGCAAAAAGTCCAATACCCTACAGATGTAATTTCTCAGGGTAGGATGGTAGTTGCTGTGTTTAGTTAGAAATGTATCCACAGCCTCTATTCCTAGATTGTGGGGAATGGCTGAATAAAGACCTACAACGTCTATTGTGAGCTGCAAGAGATAACCACAGTATGTGGCTTACTGATGGTCTCATCTTTCAGGCACCTCAGCATGTAATATCATTTCCTGTGGTAACTTCCTGGAAATGTTATGAATTGTGTTAATGCTTTCAGTGGTCTTCACAATAGGCCCAATTCTCTCTCGGGTCTAGTGATATTCTATTAGAGTCCTCATTAACATTGAAAGGCCCTTCAGGAATTAAATTAAAGGCAATTGGGAACTGCATTTCTCATTAAGGGGAATTAACTAATATGCTTTATGTGAACACACTTATTTTACAATATAGCAATCTATAAAATAAGCTAATGAAAAAGGGCATTTGTTTGGGCATTGTCCTTAAAAGGACATTCAGCTCTTTTAGTGCCCATCAAAATAAAAAAAAACTAATCTATAAAAAAAAGCCAGCCCAAAAATTTTAAAAAAATCCTATCACTAACCCCAAAATCGGTACTCACCATTCCTGAAGAGCAGTGCTCCATCTGCATCCAGCGCGGAACCATCATCACAATGAAGATTCAATGCAAGGTACCCCTTTTATATTGGGGTACCTTACATTCCTATTGGCTGAAAATTTCAAATCAGCCAATAGGATGAGAGCTGCTTACATCCTATTTGGTAGATTAGTTGTGTTTTTTTTGTTAGGTCTTTTTTATTTTGGGGGGTTGTACTGTTAGGGGGGACTTTGTGTTTTTTGCGTAAAAGAGTTAATTTCTTTAGGGCAATGCCCTGCAAAAGGCCCTTTTAAGGGCTATTGGTAGTTTATTGTTAGATTAGGGGTGTTTTTATTTTGGGGTGGCTTTTTTATTTTAAACGGGTATTAGATTAGGAATATCTTTTTTTATCTTGGATGATTTTGTTTGTTATTTTCTGTAATGTTAGATTTTGTTATTTTGTGTAATTTTAGAGTTTGTTATTTTTTGTAATGATAGGTTTTATTTTTTTTCATAGTGTCAGGAGTTTTACATTTTTGTAATTTAGGTTTTTTATTTTTGGTATCTTTTATTTTTTTTAAATAGTAATGTAAGGTTTATTTATAGTTTAAGCTTAGGGTTTTTTTTATTTCACAGGTAAGATTTTATTTATTTTAAGGTAGTTATATTGTAACTTTAATTTAAAGTTAGGGGGTGTTAGGTTTAGGATTTAATAGTTTAATTTAGTTTGTCGCAATGTGGGGGCACCGCGGTTTAGGGGTTAATAGCTTTATTTAGTGTTGGCGATGTGGGGGTGGTGGCGGTTTAGGGGTTAATAGATTTATTTCGTGTTTGCGATGTGGGGGACGGCGGTTTAGAGGTTAATAGCTTTTTTTAGTGTTGGCGATGTTGGTAGATGGCAGTTTAGGGGTTATTAGACTAGGGCTTTATGTTAGGGTGTTTTTACAAAATTTTCTTTTCTTCATAGACTTCAATGGGGAATGAGAAAATCGCAGGTGTTAGTTTTTTTCCTACATTTTTTCTCCATTGATCTCTATGGGGGAATACGTGCACGAGCACGCCAAGTCGGAACTTTGTTAATGTGCAGTAAGTCGCTTAACACACCATACCGCACAACAGAATAAAGTTTTAGGGTGACTTGTATAACCGGTGGTATAGAAATAGTATGGCTCCATTTCGTGCGGTGTTTTTGCTATGGCTATACCCCACAACTTGTAATCTGGGTCATTATAAGTAATAGTCAGATAAGGAGAGGCCTATATGTGTTCCAGCCAATCTCTTGCCATATCCTGCTCAGATGCTGCAATCTGTTGGTGTTCCCAAGCAGGACTTTAAAGGTACATAGTTAGAAAGGGGCATTTGTGCAAAAATAACATGTTCAGACAAATACGAGTATTTTATTTTTGCACTAGAATGTAAATTTAAGATACTATCCTGTACATCTGCTTAGAGTCATCCCATATATTTGTTTGCTGGGGACCACAGCTACTTGCTACAATGCCTGCAAAGTTACCTAACTTTGAATGAAGGGGTCATATTCTTCCATATAAAGAATGTTGGAGGTATTAATATAATTTTGATGTCACCATGGGGGTTCCTTTGATCCTGTATTTAAATATTATATATACTGACCATGAAAGTGGACTTATTTGAAAGAGTGGCTTGTCCTCTTTCAAACAAGTGGCATTCGGAGACCATAACCCCTTGAGATCCCTCACCACAACATTCATTTTTACTCTAATTTTAATATTTTTATTTATAAATTTTAGTTTACACCCCTGAGCAAGTCTATTTTAAATTATGTGATTTTTAAGATGTGATCAAGGTGTGTTTCTAGCCTTACAAGAAGCAGAGATCGATCTCCATGACATTCCTTCTATTCAAATTGTAACTTTTAACTACAATTCTACAAATATCTGTAGAAGCAGATATTTATTAGAATATTCTTTTAGAAAAAAGAGTGTCTCCTTATGGATTTCTGGAAATTGTTCAGTGATGAGGAGACTACAAATACAGGGATCCCCAGACATTTCCTAAAGATGATCCATTAGAAATCCAGGCTGCCTTTATCATGTAAATTTAAAAAGTTTCCAATTATGTTATATTATAACATTTTCTTTGTTATCTTGGTATCCTTTGTTGAAATGTAAGTAGGAAGGTTAAGGAGCGTGCACGTGTCTGGGACACTATACGGTAGTAGTTTTGCAAGAATACAACGTTATACATTTGCAAGAATACTAGATTGCAGCTGTGTTTGCAGTAATGTAGTTCTCCAGATACATCCATGTGTTAAAAATGCCATTAAAAATATGCATGCATTGTTTAAAAATTAAAGCTGGTGTTTTGTTAATGGTGAAGTTTTAGAGCTAGTTGCCTTAATTTCTTCTACTCTGGTTCTTTTTGGTACAATTTTAACTTCATATTTTGAAATTACATTATACATTAAAAACTATTTTTTTGTTTACTCTAAATAAGAATAGTCACTGCATAATTAAAATGTGCATTTTGCTGCTTACTTTTAAAGGCACAGGAAACCTAAATTTGTTCTTTTATGATTCATATAGAGCATACAAATTTAAACAACTTTCCAATTTACTTCTATTAGCAAATTAGTTTCATTCTCTTTGTATTCTTTGTTGAAGAAGCAACAATGCACTTCTGCAAGCTAGCTGAGCACATTAGGGGAGCCAATCACAAAAGACATTTATGTGCAGCCACCAATCACTAGCTAGCTCCCAGTAATGCATTGTTGATTCTGAGCCTACCTAGGTATGAATATTATTATTAGAATGTTGTTTAAAATTGCATGTTCTATCTGAATTATGAAAGAAAAATTTGATGTTTATTATCCCTTTAATAAAAAAAAATATTTTATTATTACAGTTATTAATATGTATTTTAATTGCAATTTATTTTATTGAGCACTATACTGTAATGTATGTGTTTTTCCCTCGATACAGAAATGTAGGGATACATTGCTCAGGAGTCAAAATTTGACTTTCTAGAATCCTATGAAGAGCCTCATAGTGCAGACAGATCTTATATAAATTCACACCTCAGATGAGAGCTTTAAAGAATCAGGACCCTAGAATCTAGCTAGCAATTAAAAACAGTAGCTGCCTGCACAGGGAATTTATTCTACTTTGAATTGATAAAGGGACAATGCACTCACATACGCAGCTGATAGGAGCTGATAAGAATTCAATGTCTCTTTAACAGTTTTATTGCATATTGTACTCCTCATTCAATTTGTTTTGTGACTTTTTATTCTCATCACTATATAACTTTGTAACACCTAAATTACAAGTTTGTGTTCAAATCAGCTAATAGGATTTAAGCAGCTCTCATCCTATTGGCTGATTTGAATATTTCAGCCAATAGGAATGCAAGGTACACAATAAAAACGGGTACCTTGCATTCAAGCTTCAGTGTGCGGAAGATCACATGAAGAAAAGCCTTCACGTCGTTCCCGATGACCGCCGCAGACAGCTCTGCCTCCGCGCCACATCAGCTCCACGACCCTAGACAAAGATGGAAGATGGCTCTGCGACACCGGGATGAAGATTGAAGATAGAGCCGTCTGGAAGAAGACCTTCACCGCCGGACTTTAGGAAGGGTGAGTACCTATTTTGGGGTAAGTTTTTTTTTTTGGATGGGTTTTCTTTTTAGATTAGGGCTTTTTTTATTTTTTAATGGACAGCAAAAGAGCTGATTGACCTTTTGGGGGAAATGCCCATACAAATGCCCCTTTAGGGCAATGGGTAGCTTAGGTTTATTTTAGTTAGGTCTTTTTTATTTTGGGGGTTTGGGTGGGTGGCGGGTTGCATTGTTAGGGGGGACTTTGTAATTTTTTTTTCAAAAAAGAGCTGATTGCTTCATGGCAATGCCCTACAAAAGGCCCTTTTAAGGGCTATTAGTAGTTTATTGTTAGATTAGGGGGGGATTATTTTGGGGTGGCTTTTTTGTTTTTATAGGGGTATTAGATTAAGTTTAATTTTTTTATTTTGGATAGTTTCGTTTGTTATTTTTTATAATCTTAGATTTTTTTATTTTTCATAATTTTATACTTTGTTTTTTTGTTACCTTAGGTTTGTTTGTTTTTCGTAGTGTTAGGATTTTTTATTTGCGATGCGGGGGCGGCAGATTAGGGGTTAATAGCTTTTATTTAGTGTTGGCGATGCGGGGGACGGCGGTTTAGGGGTTATTAACTTTATTTAGGTGTTAGCGATGCCGGGGCGGCGGTTTAGGGGTTAATATCTTTATTTAGTGACGGCGATGTCAGGGGGTGGCGGATTAGGGGTATTTAGACTAGGGGTTTATGTTAGAGTGTTAGGTTTTTACATAACTTTCTTGTCCCCATAGACATCAATGGCAAATGCGTTATAGCGATCTGCATTCCGCAACCGCAGATGTTAGTTTTTTTCTAATACTTTGTCTCCATTGATATCTATGGGGAAAAACATGCACGAGCACGTCAAGTCAGGAATTGGCTTTTGTGCGGTATGAAGCTTATTGCACCATATCGCACAACACAAGAAGGTTTTTTGTTAACTTGTAATGGCAACGCTATGGAAAGTGCAGTACTGCTTAAATTTTTTGCGTTATTTACACACCGGGTTTTGTGCATAACTTGTAATTTAGGTGTAAGTTTTTTAGAGATGCTTTTTTTTCTCTGTGTATTTAGAAATTGAGAGGTTTTCTTTGACAGTTTAGCCTTTTTCAGATATTTTTATCCCCTCAATTTAGTTATATGTAGAAAAAGAAATGGCATCAGATGGACAAACACAATAGCCCCTATTTAAGAAAGTCTGGCGGACCTGATCAGGTCCGCCAGACCTCGCTGAATACGGAGAGCAATACGCTCTCCGTATTCAGCATTGCACCAGCAGCTCACAAGAGCTGCTGGTGCAACGCCGCCCCCTGCAGAATCGCGGCCA
>CAJPDP010167650.1:0-10835 GCA_905336975.1 Bombina variegata variegata | reverse complement strand
TTAAGCATAATTATTTCCAAATTCCTTTGATGATGCTTTTTACTCCTTTCTTTATCACCCCACTACTTGGCTATTTGTTAAACTGAATTGTGGGTGTGGTGAGGGGTGTATTTATAGGCATTTTGAGGTTTGGGAAACTTTGCCCCTCTGGTAGGATTGTATATCCCATACATCACTAGCTCATGGACTCTTGCCAATTACATGAAAGAAAGGTATATTTTATTTATATCCAATTCAATCTCCATATTGAATGTAGATTTTATCCAGTATTGGTACTGCCCCCAGAAACGTCTAATTAATGGGCATGAGAAAAAATAGTGTTGGAACGAAGGAGACTCTCTGCTGCATTTAACACATTTGTCCAGGTGTTGAGGTTTCCACCTCGATAACCTATGAGGCGTAATCTAATCCTTGTGCAACATTCTAATGTGTGCCTCTCTGAGGGGCACTGCCAACGTCGCCGATTTGGTGGAGTCTAGACTATTTGTTATATCTTGTATGGTCAGTATTGTTGAGAAATCGCTATTTAGTTTCGTTAATATGTGTGTTTGTATTGTAGTTTCTTTACGTTTTAGTAGTTGCTTGTAAAAATCTGACAGTGAGAAACATCCCATTTGAAACAGTGTCTGGGAAATTGCAAAGGGAGATTTGTTCTAGAACTCTGGGTTGGATTGTAGAAGGCTCAACACATAGTGGCTCACCTGTAGATATGCATAAAAAAATGTTTATTAGAGATATTAAACTTATTTTTAAGTTCTTGAAATGATCTGACCGTGTGTTGTAATGGGTCTAACTAGGGGTATAGATTAAGGAGTGTGATGAGCAAGTCCCAAATATTTATTAATCAATCGCCAAGCTTGTAAAAGGTCTCTATATAGGATATTATTGGCAATTGAGAGTGTTATATCTTTTGGTTTGGCATTTGGTGGGTATGCTAACACTAAATGCGCTAATGTTGTTTCTTCGAGTTGCGCATCACAGAAGTGGGAGGTGCCCAGTTGCCAGTCAGTTACCAGTTTATAAAGTTTTAAATTTGGAAGACCCAGTCCTCCACTGAGGAAGGGAAGTTGTAATTTCTCTGCTGCTATGCAAGGTTTTTTCCCCCGCCAGATGAAAAAAGTTATGGATAGTGATATGAGTGTAAGGTCACCCTTGGTCATGAGGAGAGGTAACATGAGTAATGGATAGATTATCTTTGGCAGTACAGTCATTTTGACTAGATTAATTTGGCCCGACAATCCCAAGGGGAGATTGACACAACTTTGTAACTGCAAGGCAAGACTATGACACTTTTCAGAAATGTTCAGTTTATAAATTTTTTGTGGATCTCTATGTAGCTTAATGCCAAGATACGTAAGTGTATTTGGAACTTCTATGAATGGAAATTTATATCTAGAATTAGGATGTTTATTCAACCACAAAATCTCTGATTTTTATGTATTTATTTTGTAGCCAGAAAAGTCCCTAAATTCCAAGATCGTTTGTAGTATGCGTGGTATATGTAGTGATGGTGTGTCAATAAATAGCAGCATATCGTCTGCATATAAGGCCAAGTGTATAGAGATGCCTCCTATTTTGATGCCAGGGAATAACTGTCTCAATTTTATTGCCAGTGGTTCCAGTGCCAGATTAAACAATAGGGGCGATAGGGTGCAACCTTGTCTAGTACCCCTCTGAAGCTGGAAATCAGGCAAAAAAAAGGCTGTTAGTTAATATGCGTGCCCCAGGTGAGTTATACATTTTACGTATTAAGTCTAGGAAGGGGCCTTTAAAATTGCATAATATTAATCAAGTGAGACCATTCCACACAGGCGAAGGCCTTTTCTGCATCAAGAGATAGCAGTAAGGCCTCCGGGGCATCAATCACTCCTCCCCCCCACACAAAGACCAATAGTGATCAATAACCTGCAGAACTCTGTGAAGGTTAATCACAGAGGTGCGTTTGAAGAGAAAGCCTGTCTGATCTGGGTGCAATAATATAGGGAGAGCAACATTTAGCCTGTTTGCCATAACTTTCATGAAGAGTTTGTAGTCGGTATTTAGTAAAGATATGGGTCTGAATGACCCTGGGAGGGAGTGGTCCTTACCCGGCTTGGGAATGAGGGTTATATGGGCAGAGATAAAACCCCTTGAGGGCACTGTCTCTTCCTGAAAATAGGTATTGTATAATTTGGTTAATGTACTAGTAATCTGCGATTGAAGGATCCTATAATATTCAGTGGGCAGACCACCCGGGCCTGGTGCTTGACCTATTGGGTTAGACTTTAAAGTAAAAGCTATTTCTTCATCAGTTATGGGTGAATTTAAGTAGTCTAATTGGTCCTGAGTCAATTGGGGCAGTTTAAGAGTTTGCCAAAAGCAAGCCTGGGAGTCGAAAGTAGAGAGGTCCTGACGGGTATATAGTTGTGCATATTATTGTGCAAAACATTGTTCAATATCTTCTGGGGATGTGTAGGTGCGTCCTTGAAATTTCAATGCAGCTACATTGGATTTTGCTTCCGTGGTTTTGTCAGGGCCGCTAGCAGCTTACTAGATCTGCATCCAAACCTAAGGTATTTACCTGCTGTTTTCAATAGACCTGAGGCGGCCTATTGCTTCATGAAAGCATCAAGCTCCGATTTCACAGCCACATAGGCCTCCTATCCTGATGTAGTCTTACAATATGTCTGGTAAGCCTGGCTCAATTTTTTTTTAGTCCTGTGTACCTATGTTGAACTTTGAATTTAATTTTAAAAACATAAGAAATTATGGATCCCGTTAATACTGTTTTTGCCGCTTCTCATAAAAGTTGGGCATTTTCTAAATGTGCTATATTGTCTGTGTAATAATCTGTACAACTTTGAGTTAAGAATTTTGCAAATGCTTCTGATGAAGCCAAGTATGTTGGGAATCTAAGAGTGTTTCTGTTTGAGCGCGGTCCACACGAGTCTAAAGTCAGTTCTACAGGAGCATGGTCCGACAGCAATATGTTGTGAATTTTAAAGTGATGGGCTTGCATGACAAGGGTGTTAGAATTTAAAAATAGGTCTATTCTAGATAAAGTATGTTTAGCTTTAGCAAGGCAAGTATAATCCCTACCCTCTGGGTGTTGCAACCTCCATATATCACAAGTGTCAAGGTGCGAGTCGAACATGTTAAAAATCTTGGACTCATATCTGGCTTTGTAATTTAATTTTGGGTCCCTAATAGAATGGGTTTCCAACCAAACTCTGTCCAGTCCATGTGAAGGGGCAATATTAAAATGCCTGCATATTATTAGTCTAGATCCTTTATACGGTGTCAGTTTTTGTATCAGATCTTTCCAGAAAAACATCGATCTGTGGTTGGGGCATAAACATTGCAAAACACATAATCAACAGAGTTGACACTTGCTTGCACTATCAAGAACCTTCATTCTGTGCCTGACTAGGTATGGTTAATATTCACCGACAATCTTTTACCAAATATGATAGCTAAACCTCGACTGGCACTGGTGTGTGAAAGATAAGATATATGTCCCACCCAATCCCTCTGCAACTTAGGGTGCTCCACATCATTTAGATGGGTTTCCTGCAGTAACGCTATATCAGTTCCAAGATGCCTGAGGTGAGTAAGAACTGCTTTTCATTTTATGGGGGAGTTAATTCCCCCCACGTTCCAAGTTATTGTTTAAAGGGGCATGTTAGACTAGAGTCGTGAGATAGTGTGTTCGGAGGCAGAGCAAAGAAAAAAAAAAGGGGAAGGGAACATGGGATGGAAAACAGGGTAAAAGGTAGTGTCTTTGTTCAAGACACAGTCAAGCAAGGGCAGAAACATTGACCATATGCATGAAGAAAGGCTGAAAAGAGAATCATATCTACACTGAACCATACACATGCAGAGCAAAGTGTTAGTGGTTGTGTTTTTTATTACATATAACCAGAACCATTGTCTCCATACCCTGGTTGTACCCCTAAGTGGCGGGTGGCGGAGCCAGACTCCGTCTCCTAACCGTGAAAGGTAACTGGGCAACATAACCTGTGAAACATTCAGCTTGTGCAAAGTATAATAAACAGTACATACACACAAACATAAGCTTACCATATTCAAACTCATTTGGACAAACTGAGGTGTGACTAAGCGCAAGACACCCTGTGTGAATATCTGAGGTATGAAAGCTATGTTGTGGGGTGTATATGGCCTGAAACGAGTCCCAGGACCCCTGCCTAAAGCTAAATGACCACAATGCTCAAACAGCTCATGATCTGCCAGTACAGGCCTGAATGAAAACCTGTATAATGGCCAAGATGGTCTCCCAACTCTTAAGTGGTTAGCCATGAGCTGACTCCAGAAAGTACGAACTTAAGGGACGTGTTATGCAATGGTGGAAGTATATATAGGCCCAATTATTAATAATCCTAAAACCCAACTATGAAGGTGAACTTCAGTCACAGCATGGAAACAAGTCATTGGTTTCATTACTGTAATACTAAACTGTAAAGTTTCTGAGAATAAGGCATATCACAACAGAAATTGAGCAAGACAGGCTGGGTCATATAATATATGGATCCTAGTGTAGGACTTAACTGTCATCATTAAATTTGGGAAAGCAATATGTACACGCAGTAGCTGTTTTTTCAGCGTGGGTACTATAAATTCCCTAAGTATGTACCAATATGAGGTGCCCTCGCATATATGGCAGAAATATGAATTATTAAGTGTAGCTGGAGCGATGTATTCAATGGTATGGGTATGTTCTGTCTAATCTACCTGTGCCTGGGGCACCTTCTGAGTTGAAAGAGGTGTTTTGGGAATATTGGCAAGTGTAACCAATGCATGTGTCTTTAGAACCAACACCAACAACAAAACCAAATGACATAATAACAACAATACAATTAATAACAGTAGATTGAGGCTATACAGGTCAAACATTTGATTGGTAATTCTTAAGATGATGAATGTATTCCTGCTGGGGACATAGCCCCAGAGTTGTCTGAAAGATAAAAGTAACAACCTCCTCTGTCTCCTCAACCCTACAACATTACAATAGAACCAAGCAACATAAATGTTTGCATTAACCCTCTTATACAACTCCATCTTTGTAGATGTCATAGCTAAATAGGGGAGAAAAATACATGAAAGTGAATCAGAGTCCGAAAACTCACATTAGTTACCCTGGTTGTTAGGTCTTCACCTCATCTGGGTTGTGTGCATGTCTTTAAATGTCATTCATTGGCCTTCACTTGGCCAAAGTATAAGGAAATAACATCTCCATTTATTAATCTTCAATTGTGATGGATAATCATTAGTTCCTGAAGATAAACAGGGATTTTTTCAGGTAGGTGGGTGTTGGTTTTCAGTCGCCAGGTAGCTGCGTAGAGCCTGTGGGGAATGAAAGAATTATAGTGCCATATAGTGTTTGCAAGCGTAGCTTGGCAGGGTAGAGTAAAGCCACCTGGCGGCCCTGCTCATGCAGTTGGGAGCTCAGGGGGGCAAATTCCTTTCTTTGTTTTGTGACCTCCATGGAGAAGTCTTGAAACAGCAGAAGTTTTGAGCCTTCGTATAGGATTTCTTTGTGTGACCTGTACGCTCACAGAATTTTCAGTTTCTCCTGGAAGTTTAGATATTTAAATATGACCTGTCTGGGTCGTAGCTTTGCATGCTCAAGAGTTCTTTCCGGACCCACCCTGTGGCCTCTTTACACATCTATGGGAAGAATATCTGTGGCAATACCCAACATCTTGGGGAATGTGAGTGCAGTGAATTCTAAGAGATCCTTTTTCTCTTTACTGACTCTGGAATCCCCACTATGCATAAATTATTACGCCTACAGCTATTTTCTAGGTCTTCGACCCGCTCCTGAAGGATGTGGTTTTGCTTGACAAGTTGCTTGAGGACAAATACATTTTTAATAAAAATTATAACTTTTATATTGAGAATTTTTTTTTTTTTAAAGGATTGAAAAGAGATTTGGTATATGCAAAGTGTTGACTGGAAAGGGCTCCTATACTGGGAAATGTTTGAGAATACCCTCTAACCACATAACCAAATGTTTCAACATTGTTAAAACATGAAACCCCTATATCTAAAATACATTTTTGGTGTATACATGCCATTATTCCCATGACCATGAGTCTTATTTCCTGGAAAAACCTGTCTTGTTTTTTTGTTAATTATAGCCTAGCTTTTTCTAAAATGCAATGTGTTAGTAAGCATAATAAAAGCATTGTAAATTACATTAATTATTGATTATTCCAACCATTCCTGTAATTTATCTGTGAAAAAAATTGATCTTTTTTACTCCCTCCAGAAAAGCTGGAGACCATGTGCAAACATAGTATGATGCAGTTTAAGTGTGCAATAAGCTATATACAAGAGCATTTATATCTGGCCATAATGAAATATTAAAACAGAAAGAGAAGCAGTCTGCCAGGAACGAACAACAGCTCAGTGTCTTTTTCTATGGCCCGGTTACCACATGGGAGTAGATTCTTTTAGCCCAATTGTTCTTTTCACAGAGGAAAACTTTCCTGAAGTATATCAGTCTGATCCCGCCTCACAAGGTCAGTCCAGCCCCAAAATACCAGGCAAGTCTCCTCTGAACAAGGAAAAAGGCAAACCCAGACAATTGTTTCTGCCTCCTTTGGGCCTCGTCAGTGAGGTGCAGCCATATCTCTCTAAGCACATTGGACAAGGAGTCCACATCTGGTTTCCCCCAGGGAGACTTTCCACAGGGTCATAATACAAATACAAACAGAAAGAGAAGCAATCTGACAGGAACGAACAACAACTTAGTGGCTTGTTCTATGGCCCGGTTACCATCTGGTAGTAGCTTCTTTTAGCCCAATTGTGCTTTTCACGGAGGAAAACTTTAATGAAGTATATAAGTCTGATCCCGCTTCACAAGGTCAGTTGAGCCCTGAAATACCAGGCAAATCTCCTCTAAACAATGGAAACTGCATTACGGAAGATGGGCACACTAAAAATGAAGGCTTTACGATTACTGTATCTTTTCAGTGAAACATTATGTATAAGTGCCTATAAAACATTGTTTTTTTAATACTGGTCTTTCCCAAGCCTTTACTTAATTGCTGATATATGATATGGGGTCTGTCTAAAAATGTTCTAGATCGTACTACTTTGATACAGTCTTATTTACTACTCAAGAACAGAACTATAACAAGCTTCATGTATGGTGATATTTCACAAACACAGATATCAAAGTAATAAGGTTACTTTGGCAGAAAAGGCCAATTAAAAAACAATTATAAGTTAAAAAATTGATATTGTTAATTAAACACTGGTATTAAATTAAATTACAAGTAAACTACATTTAAAAAGAAGTATATTAAATTTAAACATGCAGAATAGTTAATTAAAAAATAATTTAAATCAAATTAAAGTAAAGCATATAGCATAGTAGTATTAATATGAAATATATTTATATGATTTTCAATTTGTGTTGACAATAAAAGTTGGCTCCATAAATAATACTTTGCCAATCAGGATAAAGGTAATTAAGGTTTGCTAATGGGTCTGTTGTAGTTGGGTCATTTTAAAGTTGGATCAATCTGCTTTTATTTTTTTATCTAAATGTATAGCACAGCTTTGTATGACTTGAAGCTCCTGACTCATCCAATTTTGTTTTATCCAACTTTGGTTAGTAGGTCATGAATTTGTGCATAGTCCTCTGTATTTTTAAGGTAATGATTTTTATGTACTTTTTACAAGTTTATAGAATTTTTTTGATGCATAATCAACCTCCCTTTCTGGATACTACTTACTCATCCCACCAACAAAAACATTTTGCTTAAAGCCATTTTCATTTCATCCAAGGACTTCACTGTTGTCATGAAAAACATTTTGGCATTAATGTGCTATGTTTTTATAACTGTAATACTTTAAAGGAGTGATTCATTCACCACTTTAATGTTTAAATAAAACTTGGTTCATGACAAATAAGATTAGTTTTTAAAAAAGACTAGATGTAGCATTTGAAAATAATAAAGTTCATTTAGAAAAAAAGTCTTAGTTACAGAAAATAAAAAGACAGTATCAAAAATAAAAAAACACCATTATACCTAACCCACCCAAAACAAAAAAAAACTAAAACCTGACACTAAATTGAAATTTTGTAGGGCATTGCCCTAAAGTGAATGCAGCTCTTTTGCATTAAAATAATAAATTACACCCCCCTCTACAGAACACGTAACCCCCCAAATAATAAAGTCTAACAACAAAACATATGCTAACAAAAATAAATATAAAATAACAAATCCTAGTATTTAAAAAAAAAAAAAACTCACCACTATAAAGTTATAATCTTGATCTGACATAGGCCCCTCTTCATCCATGGTCCAGGCGCCGGGGGCTAATTTTCGCCTTGAAGTCTGCCTCTGCTCCGGGTCTTCTATCCACAATACTTCAGCTCTCTTCTATGAGCCCTCCTCTCCATGTTGCACACTGAATTTCAGGATGCGTGGAACCTCTTTATATAGGGGTACCGCTTCATCACTATTGGCTGATTTTTAATCAGCCTATAGCAAGATATAATTTTATTTAAAATTCTTTTCATCCAATAAAATAATAGCCCTAGGACCATGGATGAAGAGGGCCCCAGTGTGGATGAAGATTGCGGAGCTGAGGCAGTGGAAGAAGCCGCCTGAAAATCTGCCTCTACAAAGATGGGCCCTCAATGCCTCGACCCTGGGTGAAGAGGGTTACAGCATGGATGAAGATTGCTGAGGTAGCGGAAGAGACCACCTGGAAGTCCGCATCCACTGCCATGAAGATGGTCCCCAGTGCCTGGAACCTAGATGAAGAGGGCACAACGTCAGGAGGAGCTGGCTTTTCCGATGGTGAGTTTAAACTTTGGGTTTAGTTAGGGCTTTTTTGAGGTGAGTTTTTTATTTTAAAGAATAAGATGTGTTATTTTAAATTTAATTTTAGTGTTAGTTATGATGGTGTTTTTTATACTGTCTTTTATTTTATGTAACAGACTTTTTTATTTTTCAGTAACTTAGGGGATTTAGTTTAGAGAGGGTTTATGTGTTAGGTAGTGTAGTTGTAGTTTGCTTTAGGAGGTGGCAATTTAGGTCATAATCACCTAACCACCCCCTATACCTATATGGGGGTTAATAAGGTGATTAGTATTGGATAGCATTTAGTAGGCCTTAATCACCTTACCACCCCCATACCTATATGGGGGTTGATTAGGTGATCAATGTTGGTTAGCATTTAGTAGGCCTTATTTACCTAACCACCCGAAAGCCTATATGGGGGGTGGTTAGGTGATTAAGTTAGGGCAGCTTAGGGGTTAATCGTTTATTTTACAATTTACCTACAATATTTAAAATAGTATACTTTCTCATTTATGATGCATATTATTTTAAGTATTGTATATAAATTAAAATGTATTTATTTTTTCTTGTTGAGTTTATTATTGTAAACATAAATATATTTCTTTAAATTTATATTTATGTTGTAAAAGTCATTAGTATAACAATTGTATTATTATACAACAGGCCTGCAGTTATGTAATAACTATAATGCAACTGTCTTTTATAACAGAAAATATATATTTTTTAAAATATAAATATTTTAAATAATAAACACAACAAGAATATCTACATTTTAATTTATATTTAATACTTAAAATAATATGTATTATACATGACCATGCATTTTATTTTAAACATTGTAGATATAATGTAGTCTGGCCTTGCATTGATATTCAATATTTTAAATTGTATGCATTGTCATGTATATTGCTTATTATATTGAGTATTGCATATAAATTGAAATGTATTTATGTTAGCTTGTTGGGTTTATAAGTGATAACATAGATATATATGTTAATACAGTGAGGGGAAAATGTTTTGATCCCCTGCTGATTTTGTATGTTTGCCCACTGACAAAGAAATGATCAGTCTATAATTTTAATGCTATGCTATGACTACGGCTATCGCCGAAACGCGTAAGCAGGAACTTTGCTCCAAACTGTTAAATGATGCTGTGAATTACATGTGAATCATTTTTAATTGGAAGCTGCTGTAAGCTAAAATAAAAGTTATTTTTTTATAATTCAATCTGCCGGGTGCTCCTCATGTGTGTGTTTTTTCACTTACCTGTAATTGGATCTGGGGGAGAAGGAGAGAGCACAGGTTTCTAAAGTATCAAACCCTGAGAATTCCTCTGCAGCTGTATTTTCTAAAGCGGGCTACAAGCGGCAAGAGAAGAGTAGCGGAGGTAAATAGAAGCGGAGGTAAAGTGCACTGATGATGACACCAGTCATCGCCCGTGGTTGAGGAGGTAGCGGTTTCTACAAGCGACCCATAAGAGGAAAAGTAGACCGCAAAAGACACAGCTCCTGTGGACCAACACATTATCTGACAAGGTATTCCAGTGCCCTCCCTGCAGCTGACCTTGTAAGACTTCAATGCGGTGTATGCCTACTGCTCAATTGGGACGTTTTGCAGTTCATCTGCTTTTTTGCCAGCTTTTTTGGCTGATAAAATGTGCCAAAATGTGCTTAAAAATGGTTATGTGAACAGTATATGTTAAAGGCCAGTAGATGGAAGATGCATTTTACCAGATACCCAGGTTTTTGCATAATTGTTTAATATCCCTTCTGGTGCTAAGACTTTTTGGTTTTGTGTGACTTTGATTTATAATTTTAATTCTAGGTTTATCTGAACAGGGAGAGACAGAATAACAACAACAAAAATCCAGAAAAACACATTTCAAAAAAGTTATAAATTGATTTGCATTTTAATGAGTGAAATAAGTATTTGACCCCTTTGCAAAACATGACTTAGTACTTGGTGGCAAAACCCTTGTTGGCAATCACAGAGGTCAGACGTTTCTTGTAGTTGGCC
>CAJPDP010167329.1:0-11150 GCA_905336975.1 Bombina variegata variegata | reverse complement strand
TTTATAAGTGGCGAGGTTTGCCACACTCATGATGGGCCTACCCTAGATATTTTCCAGCGTCTTATGCACCTTGGGTAAATGATGGAACAGTGGAATGACTGAATGTTCCACATACAGGTATTGGAGGGTTTTTAATATCAATCAAACCCTGCTCCATAGCTCCATCAAGTAGGTGCATAAGTTTAAGCTGAAAGATTTTTGTGGGGTCCTGTTTCAGCTTCTCATAGCTCTCAGTATTCCCTAACTGTCTTAGTGCTTCATCTATGTATCTGTTCTATTCATGAGAACCACAGATCCCCCCTTGTCCGCTTGCTTAATCACAATGTTTTCATTTTCCCCAAGGACTTTAGGGCCAATTGCTCATTTCTAGTCAAGTTCTTTTTTACAGGTTTCTGCACCCGGGAGAGTATTCTTAAGTCTGTCTCAACTCTTTTGTAAAATGTTTTCACTATGGTCCCTCTGCTCTGGGTGGGATAGAAAGTGGAGGGTTTTTTATATCTCTTTCCCCCTCTCAAGGTGCCACAATCATTCTCCATTGAACCTTCATTCTCTAATTCCCTTAGTGCAATGAGGTCACACATTTCGTGGAACTCAAACTTCTGATGTATATCACTACTGCCTAATACTTGGGATGATTCAACACTGTGATCATTGGTCGCACATGAAAAATGCTTATGTAGAGTAATATTACGTATAAACCTGTTAAGGTCTAACATAGTTCGAAATAAATTAAAATTAACTGTAGGTACAAAACTTAGACCCAGGCTCAGCACCCTGCCCTCATCTGATGTTAACTCATGGTTAGATAAATTTATTGTATTTTGAGGGGACCCAAGTTTGTCTTGTATGATATCTTCCCTGTTGGGGTGTCTGTATATTTGTCCCCCCTACTTCCTTGGTGTGTTGAACCATCTGAAAAACCTGTTCCAGCTGAATTAATTTGTCATCCCTACCTCTTACAGTACTCGTATTGGGGTAACTGGGTGGATAAATGGGGTCAGGTGTTGGTTGATGCATTTGCCCCCTGGGTTGCACTGAATGTTGTGCTGCCCTTGCTCTATTAGGGCCCTGTCTCATCCCTATTCTTATAAGTGTGTTGCCTCGTCCCACAAATCTATTGTAGTTTGTATTTATGTTAACAACTTCTTGGGGAAAGTTATCTTCACTCCCTGACTGTCCATTATCCTCCCCTGAATTTGCTTCACTGTCAGAGAAAGTCACTGATCTACCACCCCTACCTCTATGTCTCCTATTTCTACCTCTCCTATTCCCTCTAAATGCATTATGGCTCCTCCTGTACTGAAACCTTTGGTTTTTATTCCAAATATAATCCTTATTGTTGTCATAGTCTGACTTGTCCCTCAAAAACTTGGTGTGTTTGATACTAATTAGTTCACCCTTTACGTCAAGTAAAGTTTGCTGCAGGACATTGTCAAACTTGGGATAATCTATCGTATTATAGAAGCCATTTAAGAGCAATTGTACATCATCAATTTCTGTTCTAATCATACTCAACAATTTAGTTTTGTGATTAATCAGCAATGTCATCAATCTTAGTGAACAGTCACTTAAAGTGAAGGTAAACTTTGATGAATGAAAGCCCGTTTTTTTAAATACTATTAAAAACAGGGGCACTTTCATTCATCAAAGTCAGCCGTTTTGATTAAAAACTTACCTTTGTTATTTTCACAGCCAGAGCAGCTTTCCCCACCGGAGATCCTCTCTTCACATGTCATCAATGACTAATCTAGCTTCCTCCAATCACGGCATGGACTCAGGCAATGACTGCCCTGGGGGGAAAGCCATGATTGGAGGAAGCTGGATTAGTCATTGATGACGTGTGAAGAGAGGATCTCCGGGTGAGGGAAGCTGCTCTTGCTGTGCAAAGAAGAGAGGTAAGCTTTTAATGAAAATGGCTGCTTTGTAAACTTTGATGAATGAAAGTGCCCCTGTTTTTAATAGTATTTTTAAAAAATGGGCTTTCATTCATCAAAGTTTACCTTTACTTTAATATGGTGTTCCACACATCAATAAACTCTTGGTCATCTGTTTCAAAAGTGGGGAATTTGCTGACCCGCAAACCCCTAGGTATCGTTCAATGCAGTATATTTTTCTAGAGTCCATATGTCCCATTTTAACTTTTTTTCTTTTACCATCAAATGTTCCATATCATCACATAACATAGGTAAATCATAATTATTATGGTCTTGAGAGAATATCTGCTCAATTTCCCTGTTATCCACATCCCTCTCATTTACTTTCTTCAAGGAAAAGAAAGAAACCATAGCTGATTCTTCCTGTGTTTGCTGTATGATTCAGCCTAATTAGGACAAGTGACTTGCCAACTGCCACTCCAATGCAATTATAAAAAAGAGAAAAGAGTCCCAATAGACTGTGTGAATAACTGCCTTTAGTATCAACCGGATTTACTGAGATTCACCAACGAGTAATATTATTGGTAACATATAAACCCAATATTCAGTAACTCAGTCCTTAAAACTCTTTTGGGAATTTGTGACTAAATATCCACAAACAAGTTGATTACCAGGGGCAAAATGACTTGAACTTACGTTTTACCTATGAATTTGACAAATCTATGGTACACTACATGGATCTGGAGTTGAGAGGATGGCCTTTGGGTAAGGGCACCTCAGAGGTTTATAAGTAACCAATATCTGGGAACAGTCTCCTGCATGCTAGGAGCTGTCATCCTAGACATGTGCCCTATTCTGTAGCCAAGGGGCAATTTGTGCGACTCAAAAGGAATTATACCCTGGCAAGCAGCTTTAATAAACATGCCGATGACCTAGAAAGTAGACTGCTGGAAAGGGGATACAGCAGGAATGTACTTAAAAAGGCCAGAAAGGAAGTAACTAGCATGTCTAGAGAGATGCTCTTTAAGGACCAGGTTAGACCCATAAATGCCACTGATAATAAATTGACATTTGTGATTGATTTCTCTGTCCAGTACCAGGACATTTGCAGTGTCATACGTCAACATTTCCAGCTACTAGTAGCAGATAAAACCCTTGCAGACACGGTAAAAAAAGTTTGTAGATTTTCCTACAGGAGGAATAAATCTATAGGTAGCATTGTGTCTCCTTCTCAACTTAAGAAACCAGTGTCTGCAATAACGGCATCATAATGGTTAAGGCACAAAGGGACTTTCAAATGCGGCTATTCGCAATGTAAGGCCTGTGATTATGTCCACGTTGATACATCTTTTGGATCATTTGTGACGGGGGAGAGTTTTGAAGTGTCATCCTGCCTTAAATGCAGGTCCACCTATTGCATATATCTGCTTTGGTGTTCAGTTTGTAACCTACAATATATAGGATTAACCACCAGGGAGGTGCGCTCAAGGATCCGTGAATATTTGTCCACTATCAATGTGGGTAAATTTAGCACACCCCTGGTGGATCACTTTGTTAAGAGACATGGTAAGGACTGCAGTCATTGAGAGGGTACAAACACAGAGGAGGGGAGGTGACAGATACCAAATGTTATCTAGGCAGGAAATGTACTGGATATTCAGACTTTGGACCAAGAGACCTCTGGGTCTGAATTCTGAATACAATTTTATCAATTATTGGGGCTAGGTGTCTGTGAGCCCCCCTTCCCTCCCTGTGGATGTACACCTTGTATTTTAACTTGGGTCAGCCACTCTAGCTTCCCCTCCTATATCTTTATCTTTACCTAGCCATGGATTGGGTCTGAGTTTTAGAATGGTCCACTTGGGTCACTCCTACACTCCTACCCCTCCTCTATGGATTATTCGGATTGGACCCTTCCTTGGGAGATCATGGGTATTTACCCTTTATGCCTAAATAGCCTACCACATACACATATGGTTCAAGTTTTGGGCTATATCTGGTATGTTGTGGTTACGTGTGCATATGTTGATTTTTGTATTTACAGTAATCCAGTTGAAGGAAGGGTCTGGATCAATTTGCCTTTGGTTTATAGATTGACCATGACAAATGTATGTAATCATTGTGAAGAATTGTAATACAGTCATTTTATTTTGGGCAATTAAGCCGGTTTCTGATTTGTGTTTGTTTTTTCACCTAATCAATGGATGACTATGGGCACATCCTTGCATGCAGAAATAAACTGATTCATATTGATCAGGATTTAACTTAAGTGTGGATATAGCATGTAATGATGTTTTCATATTCGTACACACTAGATTGTATATGCCATTGGTTGGGTGAACACCCATATATGGTTGATGTAAAAACAACCATAATAGACATATATGTTCTCATTGAACATGGTTACATTGTAATTCCATGTAGTTTCGTTCACTAATAAAATAGGGGGGGGGGTTCTTTTCTTTCTTTGACACTAATATGTTTTTGCATTGTTTGTAACATGCTACTATCTATGAGGTGATACAATGCCAAATGTTATGTTGTATTAGTTGTGAAACCCATATCAAATTAATCATATAACGATAAGTATATACCCCTGTATCTTTAAATTTCAATTAATGTATCCACCAACCAGGACAAAGTGAGGGGTTCTTAAGGTTGGGATTGGAATTGAGTTTTTTTTTCTATTAAATAATTTTATTGATTTTAAACATTTTAAACAGATCAAACATTTCAAACATTTCAAACAGGTGTACAGAATAACTGCTAGGATTTGGTTCTTATCTCTGTTCCCAAATATATATAATATCTGCAATAAAATTTTGTTTACCCATAAAGGTGTAGTATATTTTTTCTAGTGTCAACACATGATCCATTTCTCTCACCCACATCGAAAAGTCAGGGGTTTGCTGCTTCTTCCAGAACCTGGGTATTAGGCGTTTAGCACAATTGAGCATACATTGAAATAATTTTTTCCGATATATACATGGTATTGTTGGTGTATCGTTCAGCAGAACTATGGCTGGGGTAAGTGTGACCAAAATTCCTAAAGTCGTGTTTATGCATTCAGAAATTTCATGCCAATAGTCTTGCAAGAGAGGGCAAGACCACCAGATATGGGACATAGTACCCCTATCTCCACACTGCCTCCAACACAGGGGGGAGGAGTTGGGGAATATGCTATGCAAGCGGTGTGGGGTCAAATACCACCGTGACAAAATCTTATAGTTCATTTCTACAATTGCTAGCGATAGGGATGATTTTTTTATTTCATTAAAGATATGGCTCCACTGGTCATCTGTAATGATGATGTTTAACTCTTTCTCCCAACTAGAAGTATAGGAAGCTTTTTTAGTGGGGAAAGAACCCCTCAATAACTTATACACAATGGAAATATGTGCTCTGGACATAGATGGAGTAGCGCACAAAGTTTCAAGGGGAGTGAGAGTTCTGGTAAGGTCAGTCTTGTGGGGGCTGGAGTTTATAGCATGCCTTGCTTGAAAATAAGGGAACCAAAAATGAAATGGGGGGCCCAGGTGTCGGGATATCTCAGCTTGGGGGCGAACCACACCCTTGTCAATGAGTAAGTGTACGGGGACGTTAGAAGGAGATCCCTCAACTATTGGTGTAGATACCCTACCAGGTTGCAAAAGTAGAGGATTATTTAAGAGGGGTGTGAGGGGAGACGGTTGACTCGATATTACTTTATTAGTAGACAGTACTCTATCCCATGTCCGCAATGTAGCTGCAATAAAGTAATTTGTATAAGCGATAGGTGGTCTATATCTGGAAGGAGTCCAACACATATCACCCAGATTAGAGGCGCTAGATAAGTGAGTTTCGATATGAACCCAAGGTTTGTTGGGTTGCGCATGTTTCCATGCTACAATGCGGGCAATATGCGCGGCTTGATAATAGGCTAGCAGATCTGGGGCACCTAGTCCTCCATCCTCTCTGCCAAGATATAAGGTATTTTTAGACACCGTAGATCTTTTTTGCGTCCAAATAAAGGATTCAAACATTTTTTGTTGCTTTATTAAAAATACAGTGGGAAGTTCTAAGGGGAGAACTTGGAATAAGTATAGGTATTTTGGGAGGAGGGACATTTTTATTGCGTTAATTCGCCCAAGCCAAGAGAGGTGACCCTGTTTGCGCCAAGTCTCTAAAGTGGATCGGGTCTGTTCCTGAAGAGGGATGTAGTTAAGATCAAATAAGTCTACATGTGTGGGAGAGATATCTATACCTAAATAACGTATTTTATAAGTTATCTGGAAAGTGGTATGGGACTTAACGAAGTGGAAGTCCTCATCCCCTAGATTTAACGGCATCAGCATGGATTTCTCCATGTTGATAGAGAAGTTTGAGACCCTTTTATATTCTGCTAGCTCTGTAAGAAGGGCAGGTAGGGAGACTCTCGGGGAACGGATAGAAAATATTATATCGTCTGCATAAAGCAGACATTTCTGTTGAATCGCTGCGAAGGGAAACCCTTGTATACTGTTATTATTTCTAACTCTTGTCGCTAAAACCTCTACCGCGAGGGCGAAAAGCAAGGGGGAGAGTGGGCAACCCTGACGAGTACCATTTCTTATTGGAATTTTTTGAGATAATGTGCTATTGACATTAACCCTTGCGGATGGGTTATTATATAGGGCTTGGATACGGGCAATTAAGGTGCTGGAAAAACCGAACCTCGACAGGGCGGACCAGAGAAAATCCCAATCCACCCTGTCGAAGGCCTTCTCCGCATCTGTGGATAGTAGAACCAAGGGGGTCTTAAGGGTATTAGAGGTGTATACAGTTTGTAGAACTCTGATGGTATTGTCCTTAGCCTCTCTCCCAGGGATAAAGCCCACCTGGTCAGTGTGTATGAGGGAGGGGAGAACTTTATTTATTCTATTTGCAAGCAATTTCGCGTATATTTTGATGTCTATGTTTATCAAGGAGATTGGACGGTAATTAGTGACCTGTTCAGCGTCTTTGCCCGGTTTCTGTATAACCGAAATCGTAGCTTCTAAGGAGAACTCAGGGAAAAAGCCTCCATTATCTATGGAGTTGTATGCTAATAGTAGGTGAGGACTTAACTGGGATTTGAGCAGGTGGTAGAATTTTGGGGAAAAGCCATCCGGGCCGGGTGCTTTGCCCTGTGGGAGATCTTTGATGACTAAAAGCAGTTCCTGAAGGGAAAATTGGGAGTCCAAGGTGGCGCTTGCCTCCTCTGGGAGAGAGGGTAGGTGGAGTTGTGAGAGGTAATCCTGAATCATCTGGCGTTTTATATTTGTTTCAGGGGTTGGGAGATTATAAAGGGAGGAGTAGTACTTTGCAAACTGGTTAGATATGTCGTTGCTAGCGGTAACAGGGGTACCTGTGTTATCAAGGAGCTTGGCTATAAAGGTCTTATATCTTTTCTTTTTAAGGGAACGGGCTAGTAAGCGACCCGCTTTATTGCTCTCTATAAAAAATTTTGATTTTTGTGTGAGGGCCCGTAGGTGAGCATTTTTGATCAGGTATTGATTAAGAGCCTCTCTTGCTTGTTGCGAGAGTATTTGTAGCTGTGGCGAGTGAGGGTTTCCCTTCAGGGCTTCTTCACATTTTTGGAAATCTGTCGTTAACGTCAGATATTGTAATTCTCTTTGTTTTCTTAGTTTATGTGTGTGACTCATTATTAATCCTCTTGTATAGCATTTATATGTCTCCCAATTATTGATGGCTGATGTAGAGGAAGGGTCATTAAAGGAGAAAAACTCCTCTGTTTTTTCCGCAATGTCTGTAGTGATTAGTGGATCAGAGAAAATGTGATCGGGGAGTCTCCAATGTTGGTGGTATTGGGGTTTAGAAGACCATTTAAATGTGGAGCTTACCATACTGTGGTCTGACCAAGTTGTGTGATGTAGTCTGGAGTCAATTAAGGAAGTCAGAGTATTTTGGTCACAAAAAATATAGTCCAGCCGTGTGTAAGAGCGTTGGGGGCTAAAAAAGAATGTAAAGTCTTTAGTCGTGGGATGGGTAATTCTCCAGGTGTCTAACAGAGGTATAGCCCCAATTGCTTGGCAATTAGCTTTTATTTGACTCCTCCGTATATATGATCTTCCTGTGGAAGTATCTAAAGTTGGGGAAATGGGGAAGTTAAAGTCCCCTCCTAGGATTATTGGGCCTTTGGCTACATCTAAAATTTGGTTGGTGACTTTACGAAAGAAGGGGGGGGAGGGACGATTAGGGGCATATATATTAGCAAAAGTTATTGGTCTTCCATAGTATAATCCTACCAGTATCAAAATTCTGCCCTCCTGATCCTGTGATTTGTGTAAAAGTTTAAAAGGGGTACCTCTTCTAAAGGAGGTACAAACCCCATTATGTTTGGTTGGACCTGAGCTAGTGAAATGTTGGTCAAAGTAATATTGAGACATTTTGGGCTCGTGGTGTCTCTGGAAGTGCGTTTCTTGGATCATCACAACATCCAACTGCTTTTTATGGAAGTCATGAAACGCTATAGAACGTTTTTGTGCAGCCAAGAAGCCCTTGACATTTTGTGTGGCAATTTTGAAGCGACTGATCTCGCCAGTCAGGGGGGGAGAGACCATTTGTGCCCAAAGAATGTATGTCAGTTATATAGAAGTAGCTCGATGAAGTGAGAAGAAAGCAAACTGATGGGGACAAAGTACAGGAAAAAAAAATTATTATGCACAAACCTTAGAACTCTTGAAAATAAACAAAATAAGAGTGGAAAGTAAACAATCAAGTAGGAAAAGAGAGAGAGGTTAAGGGATAAGGGGAGGAAGGGGTGAAAGAAAAAGACAAAAGAATAGGAGAAGCGCTAGGCTCAGCGTCTACCTAGCAAGAAAAAAAAGGGAAGAAACAGAGGGGGAGAAATCGGCCCGAGAGAGCACATTCCAACAGGTAAGTTAACATATTAAACATGAACTTAGACATTTCTAAAATAATGGCATGTATATGAATAACTATTCTCTTAACTAGTGAACCGGGTTGGCTAACCAGCTTCTTAGAACTAAATAGAACCCAATACAAAACAGATCAATAATACCGTCTAAGGTTGTATAGCATTGTACATCTTTTACAACGTATATCGTGTTTTATACTTTATTAAGATAATTGTCCTTTACGTTTAAGTGTCTAGAGCAGAACAAGTCAGTGTTAAAGGGGTAACTGCATCTTTGCAACGGACACAGTAAACTGTAAAAAACTTACATCTTCCTTGGGTCTCGAACAGTCGTGGCCCCAATCAAGTAGGTTCGGACAAATTTGGGATCTCGACTTCCTGCTTCTTCTTGCTTTGCTTATAGACAACCTCAGACCACACTCTTCTTTGCGGCCTAGGAGGTAAAGGCTGGTCTTTTGCTGGGGGGTTGTCTGTAGGCTCTGGGGGAGGAAGATCCAGTTTACTGCAAAAATCGAACACCATGGATGGGTTAGAACATTCATGTCGTTTCCCGTTTTTGACTATTAAGAGGGAGACAGGAAAGCCCCATCTGTATGGGATTTTTAAAGCACGCAGGTGAGCAGTAAAGAAGGCGAACTCTTTCCTCAGCTGGAGTGTTCTTATGGAGAGATCTTGATATATCTGTATCTTGGCTCCTAGGAAGGTGAAAGTAGGCTGGTCTCTTGCGAATTGAAATATCTTCTCCCTATCTCTATAGGATTGGAAGCAGACTATGATGTCCCTGGGAGGTAGATTGTCAGTGGGTTTGGGGCGAAGGGCACGGTGGGCTCTTTCAAGAGGGATGTGTTCTATGACTCGCTGATTGGCGATTGCCAAGGATTGGAACAAATTTTGCAATTGATCGGGGATATCATCGCCCTTTATCGATTCAGGTACCCCACGTACTCTGAGGTTATTGCGCCTAGCCCGGTTCTCGATGTCATCTATTTTACTTTCAAGATCTGAGATCTGTGTCCGTTGCGATTCAATGGAGTGAGACATACTAGACATTTCTTTAACCAGCTCTTCTCTGTCATCCTCCAGGGTCTCTACCCGGAAGCCTAGTTCGTTTATGTCCCTTTTTAATTCAGCGCATTCCGATTTAATGCAAGATTTAACTTGCTGTATAAGAGCTTCCATGGCTTTAAGTGTTACTGGGCTGTCCAAGGCTTGTTGTGATCGATCAGGGGATGTAGCTGATCCCTGAGGGGTATCAGGGCAATCTGGTAGGGATTCATCTTCACTACAAAGCTGTTGGGCTTCAATTTTCTTTTTCTTTTCATTGCTTTTAAAAAAAGTGCTTACTGTACTGGCAGTACTATTAGATTTTATATTTCTGTCAGTCTTTGCGCTTCTTTTCTGTGCCATTTTTAGGTCACAGTGTATAGACGCTACCAGCACACAAAGGATGCTATGTCACTGTTTAAATAAGGAGAGCTCAGTGACCCCAAGTCAAACTGATAAGAATGAGAAAGTCCTTATTTTATATAATATATAACAACAGATCTGGCTCATTGAATATTTGAGATATGCTGCAGGCCCATCTTTTAAGCACCCATTTTTAGGTTATATTTATGAAAGCGTGGTTAAGTGCTGTAGTCACCAGTGCACAAATACCTCCATTAAGCTCTTACTGGGAATATTATCAGCTTGTCATGGCCCCTTTATTCAGAGTAATATGCTTTAAACGTATCTGGGTGTATCCATGACATCTAAACACCTGTTTCAGTGTTAAGTGCCAAGAGTGAGTAATTTTTCATGTCAGCCTCTCATACACAGTCTCTTACCCCAAGGATGGCGGTCAAAGGTCCGGTAGTCCACCTGATAGTGATAGTAGACGAAGTTGTGTCTAGAGTCTAGGGCCTTTTTCGGCGATGTGTGCCTCCTCCAGGTCGCGGGCTCTATGCTGCACACAGGGAGCGCTCCCCTCCTCAGCTCCACTGCGTGTGTACTTTAAACAGGCTCCGGTCACGGCCTGTGCCGCGTGTCGTGTCCGGGACTATTGTGCGCGCTATAGATCAGCTGGAGCCTGCAAGCAATGCCACTGTCGTTCCCCTGCTAATGGGGAGTGTTATTCATGCTTCAGTTTCAGGCGATGACTACCTGAAGAAAGGCCCCCTCTATGCCGATGTCGGAGCTCTAAGAAGATGCGTCCATCTTAGACAGGCGCACGCTCCGCCCCCCTGGAATTGAGTTTTATGGACTATGAGTACGGCTCTTTAGTCGAAACGTGTCAGTCTGTTTCTGTTAGGGGGTATCATCCCTTTCTATTTTTAAATGTATTTTTAAATGTATATTTTGGAATAAAAGTTGAATTTTACTCATCCAAGTTACTGGCA
>CAJPDP010167278.1:0-11138 GCA_905336975.1 Bombina variegata variegata | reverse complement strand
AGTGTGCAGTACATATATACCTGCAAAACTCGTAATACCAGCGGTAGTGAAAAAGAGCCTTAACGCTGCTTTATCACTCATACCGAAAAACTCGTAATCTAGCCATGTAATAATTATTCTGTTCATTGAACACTTTCGGATGAACACAATTGAGAAAGTATATCCATCTACACTCAGCTCTCAATAGGGCTTGTTCAAGTTTGCCCCCCCCCCTAATTCCAAGGCAAATTTTCTCAATCCCCTTGCATTTCAGATCTCTGGGGTTCGAATGGTGGCATACCAGAAAATGAGATGCAACGGAGGAGATCATTTTGCCATCCTCTAGGTCTTTCGCAGTATTTTTAATATTTCTTATGTGTTCCTGAAGTCTAATGCTCAGTTTTCTGCTAGTCATACCCACATAAATCTTGGAACAGCTACACTGTAGTGCATATATTATACTTTCAGTAGAGCAGCTAATATAGTTCTTCATTCTGTGTGTATGCCCAAATCGGTCTTGGATCATGTTGGTCTTTTTGATGTAATTACAAGTGGAACACGTGCCACAAGGAAAAGAGCCTGGAGCAACTGCCATTTTGGTTTTGCCCACCTGATAGTGGCTACTGGAAACCATATTTTTTATATTTTGAGTTCTCCGGTAGCCTATTTGAACTCTGTCTCCTGCAATTAGTTTAAAATCTTGATCCAAAGTTAGTATGTGCCAATGTTTGTTCATTATTTCACTTACTAAGTGAATTTGTGGATTGTACGTTAGTATTAATCGAGCTTGATCATCCTTTTTCTTGATTTTTCTCCGAAGTAATTCAGCACGATTAGTATATAAGGCCCGTGTTTTGGCTTTCTTTATACTTCTTCTGCTGTACCCTCTGTCCATTAATCTAGTTTCCAGTTCTTTGGCTTGTTGGTTAAATAACTGGTTTTCACTACAATTCCTCCTAATCCGTAGGAATTCACCTACAGGTAAGGATCTTGTGGTACCTGGGGCGTGTTCACTGGTTTTATGTAATAGACTGTTAGTGGCAGTTTCTTTCCTGTACAGATCAGTTTGGATTTTTGAGTCTTTAAATATTTTCAGATCTAAAAAATTAATTTCTGATTGACTCATTGTATATGTTAATTTGATGTTCAAATTATTCTCATTGAGTTTACGGAGAAAGATCTCTAGGTATTCTTTGTTTCTTTCCCAAAGAAATAGTATGTCATCTATGTACCAAATCCATAGTGGTATTTGGTCGGTTTCAACTGTATGGGAATCAGCAAAAACAGTCTGTTTCTCCCACCATCCCAAAAACAAGTTAGCATATGTGGGAGTACACGCAATGCCCATCGCTGTACCTTGTACCTGTAGGTAGAACTGGTTTGCAAAGGTGAAGAAGTTGAATTTAAGAATAAATTCCAAAAGTTGGAGGATGAACAAGTCATGAAATGGATCTTCCATCGATCCTTGATCTAAGAAAAATTGTACAGCTTTGAGACCCTTGTCGTGTTCTATGGAGGTATACAGGGATTCCACATCCATGGTTACCAACCAGTTTTCTTTGCTTTACTGTGATGTTATCCAGTCTTTGTAATACCTTCATAGTGTCTTTCACAAACGCTGGTAGGGCCTCCACAAATTCTCTCAGTCTGTGGTCAACGTATTGACTGGCACATTCAGATAGGCATTTGTTGCCAGATACAATCGGTCTACCGGGCGGATTGTCAATATTTTTTGAATCTTGGGAATGAGGTAGAGGGTTGAGACTTTCGGTTCTTTAGTCGAGAGAAATTTAATTTCATCAGAGTTAATTATTCCCTTGCTAGCAGCTTCTTTGATGAGATTACTGTAAATCTTACTATAGGAATCTCTGGGATTATTAAATAACTTCTGGTAGCACTGTCTGTTTTTAAGTTGCTTCTCGACTTGTTCCATATACATTGGAACAGGCCAAAGAACTATGTTGCCCCCCTTGTCAGCCTCCCTAATTATTACATCATTCCAAGTTTGAATTTCGGTTAGAGCCTGTTTCTCTACTTTAGTTAAATTCTGTGGCTGTGGTCTAATTTGTAATTGCGAATTTTCATGACAAACTACCTGGTTAAATATCTCCAGTTATACTTGGGTAAAAAAGTTGATCTTGCTTTTAGTTTTTTCCTCCAGACTCTGGATTCAGGTTCGCTATCATTTATTAAACTTTCCAAGTTTTTTAAGGCTAGCGCATCTTCATGTGACATGGTGGGATCAGATTGCTTGGCAAAGAATTTTTTAAGATTTAATTTACGCACATACAGTTGTATATCCTTGATTGCTTAAAATTTATTGAACCGACCAGTTGGGCAATAAGATAAGCCCTTGGATAATACAGAAATATCTGCAGGGGACAACTCATGTTGAGATAAATTAATGCTTTTCAATGATTTAGTCTCATCTGGGAGAACGGGCTCGGTGCCCTTCGCTGTTGGTGGCCTCTCCTGTGGGAGGATCTGGAGTGACCCCTTGTTCTGGTTAGTCTTTTGTTGGTATTTTTTTCCCCCGTCTGGAGGTTCTACCTCTTCTGGTGTTCCCTCGTCTAAAAAAGTTTTTGTTTTATTTCTGGAGGGTAGAGTAAAAGTAGAAATGGATGGGTTAGGGGCCATAGTGCCAGGTTCACTGCTTTCATTGTCCTCCCCATCAGTATCAGATATGTCACTCTGAATCACCTGGGAGGTCCTGGAGTTGTTTTTATAAAAATTACTCCTTCTCCATTTATATACTCTTTTTCTTTATAGCCATGAATATCCCTCAGTAATTTGGCTTTTTTCATATCTCTTAATTCTTTGATATATTGATCAAGTTCTTTTTGGTAGTTTTTATAAATTTTTTCAAAGTCAGAATGGGTTTCAAACGTTTTTAGTTGATTATATTGTTCATAAATTAACGTTTCTAGTTTGTCATATTTTTCCTTATCATGTTTAATAAGGATATTCATAAGCTTTATTGAACATTCTGATAAAGCCGTTTCCCATTCCTCTGTGAGAGTATGATTTTCAAACTCAAAAGCGGGAAAATGTTGAATCCTTAATCCCCTAGGGATCAATTTTTGTTCTATATATTTATCAAAGAATTGCTGGTACCACCAAACTTTCTCTTGTCTGAACATATTCTTGTGTACTTCTTTGAGCGCAGACTCTAGGGACATGACAGGAGTGAACGCCTCTGTTGTGTTGTTCGTAAACATGTTGTCTAAATCTATTGTTCTCTTAATGTGTCTGTCAGAACGATCTTTGCTGAGAATACCAGCCATTTCAAATATAGGATTCCCAATTAAAAAAGTCCAACTTAAACCTATGGCTCCAATATCTGTATCAGGATATTAGTAGAATAATTACCTGAGTATTTCTACAATAGAAATAGTTATATTAATGTGTGCTCTATCGAAATGGGAAACTGTTGAAACAACAGTAAAGGAACGTTAGAAAGGCAAAAGGAGAAAACGATGGCACTACAGGTGGTGTGTCTCTGTAACCCTAGGTATGTCCCTAAATGTACTAGGGGGTGTCAATTATTAATTGTAAATAGGGGTGGACCAAGGTGCTGTGCAAAAAACAGAACAACTGGCGGGGAATTTAAATGTGGGCATTTGAAAAGTATGCACATAAATAGCACTCAACACCACTAAAGAATGAGAGCCTTAAGGTTCAAGGAGGACCCAAATGGGGATCTACCAATAGAATGGGTGAAGGGATAAAACTTAACTTTTAATAAGGTAAAAATAAAACATAATGCGAATTAAAACCACAGTGTAATAAAATGAGTGAAGCACCAATCAGGGTAAAGTTCCAGAGGATAATACCTCTTGAAAATAAACAAATTAAGGCTGGAGGAAAGGAGATTTAGGGGCTGATTTATCAATGTCTGGCGGACATGATACGCTGTAGCTGGGAGTGTCAATCAATCCAATCGTATTCAATCTGGCAGATTGATGTCCGCAGCCTTAGAGACAGCGGGCGAGTTAAGGAGCAGCTGTCTTAAGACTGCTGCTTCTTAACTCCTGTTTCCGGCGAGCCTGAAGGCTCGTGCGGAAACAGAGCGATTAGGGGCCATTCGTCCATTGTTAAATTGGCCCCTTAATCTCCTGCAACATAAACATTTTTTCACTGTAAAAACAATCAAGTTGTGGAATTCATTGACTAAGGAGGTAGTAAATGCCAATACCTTAGATATATTAAAAAATGGTTTAGATGCATTTCTAGAAACAGAATTCAGAGATATGATTGCTTGTGTTAAATTTGTCACCTTTTTATTGGGATTAATCTAAGCTCAACTGGAGCTTTTTTGCAAGTATATTTAAATTTGTATAGGTTTAACTTGATGGACTTTGGTCTATTTTCAACCTCATCTACTATGTTAATATGTTACTATAAAAGTGCTTTTACATAGGGATTCATTGAAAAACATTGATTCATATTTGTATGTCTATCTATACTATAATCGTGTTTGTAACACGTCTGTTGCTATCAACAGTTGCGTGGTGAACAGCCAATAAGATTACAGTTGCTCTCATCCTATTGGCTGTTCACCAGCCAATAAAATTTCACTTGGGGTACCTTGCATTTAATCTTCAGTGTGCGGCGGATGATCGCATGAAGAGGAGCCTCCCTGCCGCAGAGGTGTGCCTCCGCCGGGGAGTGTCACAGAGGATAGCCGCCGCTGAGGATCGCCACATCTGGAAACACCGCTCCGCTTCTCTGCTCATCGCTGCCTTTGCTGTGGATGAAGATGATGGACCCGCCTGGAAGAAGACCTTCTCCGCCAGACTTAGGAACCGTGAGTACCTATTTGGGGCTTTAGTGTTAGTTTTTTATTTTAATTTTTTATTTTTTAATTTTTTTAATTAGGGTTTTTTGGGCAATTTGAAAAAGAGCTGAATGTGACATATTACGTGATTTATACTTTAAAAAAGGGCCCAAGAGAGGTCTCATTACTGCATAAGGGGGGGAAAAAAGAGAGGATAGTTTGTTAGAATAATCCATATTGCTTTTCAGGCTTTTTAACTACATTGTAAGATCTTATTTTCATGTGCCTGTATGCTTTATTTCTTTTATGTATGTCCTCAATTTAAAAAAAAATAATAATAAAAAAAAAGAGGCACCATTAAATCATGTCAAGCACCCTTTTTAGCGCGAGGATGCAACTGCGAGGTTGCGATATGTTTACTTTCAACCTGTAATATGTGCGCTCATTAACTAGCACGTTAAAAACAAATTGAGTGTGAATATGGCACCCGCAAAAGCGAAAATTTGTGCTCCAACTATAATTTAGGCCTATGCGTTTAATGGTTTAAAACATAGGTATAGTCCAGCTTATAGTCACAAACTTTGCAGTTCTTGAGTAGGATGCTGCCATGATTGTTCTTGATTGGCTCACCAGCCAGGTTGTGCTCAGGAGTTACAATGCCCATGTTAGACCATGTAATTTTTTACATTACAATGCCCTTTAAACTGCCCTTTCAGTAAAATATATGTTCAAAAAAGGTCACCTAAATGATTAGATCTGCTCTGAGCTGTGATATGGAAATACAGTTAAGATCTAAGATCTTGTGATCTAAGATCTGATATAAAAATTACCTACAGCCTGAGCTATGGGTCTGATCTGAGATATATGGGATTCAGTGCAATTTATCAAATCTAAGGTCTAATTCGGGTCCAATATAGGCTGCAGATATGGAGGTGGGATCAAAAAATTTCACATCGGTTTCTTCCAACCACATGCTGTTCATCCAATATTTTGAGGAAGACAGCTGGCAACCCTAATATTAAATTACAATAACCATTATTGTTTTGACTGTAAATTCGTATAATTTGCATTACATTTCTTTATGAATAAATCTGATCATAGTGTTCTAAAAACATATTTTTGTTTACAGAGCTTGTATAAAAAATAGAGGCAGGCCAGTTGCCTACCATAACCATAAACCAACAGCAAGCTATAAATATTAAAACCAAACTCTTCTCAAATCTCAGATTTCTACCATAATGAGTTTAAAAATGTAGAAAAGCCAAAACACAAGAGCAAGGCAGTAGGTTTTTCCAGCAGTTCAACTGCCAAGGGATGTGGTGTAGACCACAGTAGACCAATCCCTTGTTAGTGAAAGAAAATATAGTATAGAAAAAATAGGAAAGCTATAAAATGCTAAATACGGCTGATGAAAGTAGAGGAAATGTAGGTAGAATTACTCTTTTCCACAGAAAATCCCTTTAATGGGCACTGTGTACCGCAGTGTAATGTGTATAGATTGCTGACAACTACAAAAAAATGCTGAAGAATTAGACAGGAGGTTTCAGGCAGCTAAAATTTGCTGAATAAGAAGTAAACAGATTTGTAGAGGCAGAAATAAAATTTTATGGGGGTTTAGTTTGTCTGAGGCTAAAGGACTCAAAGAATCAGAGAAATAAGTGCCAAAATAAACATTTATATAAAAATGTTTGCAGAAGGGCATGAAAATGACTGGTTACAGTAGCTGGATTGGAAGATGGACAGAGAAAGAAAAACATATGGTATATTACAGTAGAAAACAATAAATGTAAAAGTAATAAAAACGTATTTATAAGGATGAGATGTGATCTATAGCTATTTCCTGCCCTATAATCTCCACAATATTGCAATTGTGAAAAAATAAAAAAACAAAACAAAAAACATATGATCTGATAAGCAAAAATTAAACTTCTTTGAGTTTGTTCACCAGGGGTGTCCCAAGATCCAATGCCATGTTACCACATACCTTTATGACCCTATTTTTATGCTTGGTCTGAAAACTTCTGAAGTAATGTACAACAAGATAGCTGCAATTTTTAGCAAAGTGACTAAAATGTGTGTGCACTTTATTCCTGATTGAAGTCAATCTTAAAAGTGTTGTAAAAGGTAATAACACACACACACTCACACAACACACAAACCACACACACTCTCATACAACACACACACGCTCATACAACACACGTACACAGCACACACACTCATAAAAAAACAACCCACACAATCTCATACAGCACACGCACACAAACACACACACTCATATAAAACACACACACTCTCATACAGCGCACGCACACACACTCATACAAAACACACACACTTTCATACAGCCCACACACACACACACACTCATATAAACAGTGCACGCACACACCCATATAAAATACACACACTCTCCTACAGCACACACACTGGTTGTGACCCAGTAAATATGGTGTTGCGAGCCAGTAATGGGACCTGACCCGTGGTTTGAAGAACCCTGACTTAGTCCACTCAATGTTTAAGGCAAGTTTGTGTGCTATAATATATCAAACATTTAAACGCATGAACATTTCAAAATGAACCTTCTACATCAGAGAATATATTGTATTTTATTATTACATTCTAAGGGTAGGATTTTAAAATTTGTATTTTAATGCTTTTGAAATGGAGCTCAAAAATATTAGCCCTATTAAGCGCTAAGACCACTGAAATTAAATCAATAGCACTCTTATTCTTGCACTTATATTACAAGTTGAAGGTAAAAAATTCCCTCTCCTCATAGACTTCTATGGGAAGCACTACAAAATCCTTTTCTGGCTTTTGCTCTAGCGCTAATCTAGCGCGGAGGTGACCGCAGAACAAGACCGGCGACCACAGAGCCATCCAACGTGGAGAGCCTCTTCGTACCCGTTTAAAAATGGGGTCGCCGCTCTGCGCCGGCTTGGTCCTGGATGAAGATAGAAGAGGACACCGCACTGGAAGAAGATGTTGCTGCCTCCTAGAAGACTTCCTCACTGCCTGGAAGAAGACCTTCTCCGCCGGACTTCAGGAATGGTGAGTTCCTATTTGGGGGTTAGACTTAGTTTTTTTTTTTTTTATTTAATTTTTTTTTAGATTAGGGCTTTTAATGGGCTGTAAAAGAGCTGAATGCCCATACAAATGCCCTTCAGGGGCAATGGGTAGATTAGGTTTTTTTAGTGTTAGTTTTTTTTTATTTTGGGGGGTTTGGTGGGTGGGGGGGTTTTACTGTTAGGGGGGGACTTAGTATTTTATAAATGTAAAAAAGCTGTTTAACTTAGGGCAATGCCCTACAAAAGGTCTTTTAAGGGCTATTGGTAGTTTAGATTATATTAGGGGGTGTTTTTGTTTTGGGGGGCTTTATTATTTTTTTATTTTTGATAATTTGGTTTATTTTTTTAGACTTTTTTATTTTTTGTAATTTTAGATTAATTTAAACTTAGTTTTTTTATTTTTAAAGTAATGTTAGTTTTTTTAATTTTAATTGTAATTTAGTATTTTTTTTAATTTTAGGGTAATTGGGGTTAATTTCGGGAGTGTTAGGTTAGGGGGCTTAGTATTAAATTAGTTATTTGCGTAGGGGGTTTGGCGGTTTAGGAGTTATTAGATTAATTAGGTTTATGCGATGTGGGGGGTTGACGGTTTTCGGGGTTAATAGCTTAATTAGTTACTTTGCGATGTGGGGGTATGGCGGATTAAGGGTTAATAGTTTTAATAGGTAGATTGCGATGTGGGGGTATGGCGGTTTAGGGGTTAATCACTTTATTATGTAGTTTGGAATGTGGGGTTTGGCAGATTAGGAGTTAATATATTTTAATAGTTATTGCGGTGGGGGAGATGGCGTTTGACAGGTAGATATTGCGTTGCCGGCTTTTGTAGGTGACACCGCATATGTAATTTCACCCTAGATTATTTTCAAGAACTGGGTTTTGCATCTATTCGTTTTTTTTGTATGTACTTTTGTTCTATATTTTTTGGCACTGTGTAACGTTTATTTGTCTTTTGTATTTAAAATATTAATAATCTAATTCTGTCTTTGGGCTCTAGTATCTGAATTCACAAGCCCTTAGAGACAAGTTTGAAATCACGTTACCAAACTGTTATTTGTGTGGGTTACTGGTAAATTTTCAGCATTTGTTTTTCTGAGTATTACTAGAGTTTAATTATGCTTCCCCAGGACACCCATATCTTAAGTCATGGGTTGGGCAGCAGAGTTAATCTGAGGGGGTGCAGGCAGGATTTGGGGTTTAATTTGGTGTCATTTTAAGCCCTTGTTGAGGTATAGGTATAAGGTAACTAGAGGCTGAGTGCTATTAACCCCTTCATACCTACACTCTCCCCATAGTCATGGCTGGGCAGATAGGTCAAGCCATTATAGACAGATAGATGATGGATAGATAGATGTTTATTATTAATACAAATGTTAAAACATTGAGATAAAGTGATAGGGTATATGGAATAGTGTTTATAAATTTTGAACTTTTTTTGCTACCTACATTTAAACGCTATTGTAAGTAAAATTTTAGAGTGACCCACACAAATTATAGATTTTTTTTCATCAGCCCATCAGATTCAGAATATACCACTATTATATTTGTATTTCATGGCATGTGATATAGGTGTGGCAGAAACTGTAAAAAAAATTATATTTTTTTCAGATTTTAGTAAATTTTATTGAAAATGAATATGTACTGTATATACACATACTAACACATACATATATAAGTATATCTTCATATACATATATATTTACAATTTGCTGCCATTGATGCATGACTTACCCCCTTTGCTGCGATTAGGTTCTGATGCTGTGTCTGACGGCATGAGAACAAGGCTCCCAGTGCGCTCTCATGAAGCGTGCGCTGGAATTACTCAGTGGATAGCAAATATTGTTTTCACGAAAGCAGTATTTAGCACTCCACTTGTAATCTGGCCCTAAATTGTCATCAAGAGTAGCCACTAGTGAAATAAATGTCCCTAGGCCTTTTAGGGGTTATAATATTGATTATAAAGGCTTTTTTGTGCAGTACAGAAATAAAAGCACTTTTTTTCTTTAGAAATGTTGCTAGGTGGAAAAAAGACAAGAGCTTCAGCCTAAAGATGTATTTGATGCCCCCTAACTTATCAACGTCTCTTAAAACCCCAACCCCAGCCATTCCCTATACCCATTACACAGAAACACACAGATACACTCACAGATACAAAGAAACACACTCTCAGAAGCGCTCACACACAAACATGCACATGCATTCAGAAGTACTCACATATAAACACATATAAAAAAGCACTCCCACACTCAGAAACACACTCACATCTTTAGGCAGCTTTTTTACATATTCAAGTGATGCAGCATATAGCTAACATATCCCTTTAAAAAGCAAACTGGGTGCACACACATTAACCTCTGTATGTTTGAGATATAGGGGTAGATTTATCAATATGCGAGCGGACATGATACAAAGTAGCGTATCATGTCTGCCGCACATCGACAAATGCCGACAGCATAAGCTGTCAGCATTTATCATTGCACCAGCAGTTCTTGTGCCACCCCCCTGCAGATTTGCAGCCAATCGGCCGCTAGCAGGGGGTGTCAATCAACCTGATCGTATTCGATCGGGTTAATTTCTGTCCGCTGCCTCAGAGCATGCGGATAAGTTATGGAGCCTTGGACTTTAGAAACAAGGGGCATCAAGCGCCATATGGAGCTTGATAAATTGACCCCATGGTAGCAGAAAGCAGATATATCACTGAGTTACTGATTTTAGCTGGAAAATGCTAAGAAATACCTCTCTGTTCTCTCACCAATAGTGCCTGGTACAGTCTGACATAACGTCTGTTAAAGGTAGCCTGAAAAAAAGGGTATGGGTACCTGATCATCAGAACCAGTGAGTTTAAAGGGGGCTGTCTGGACTCTGCACCACAGTCCAATTCAAAAAGCAAAACAGAAGGATGACAACAGCACTCCCTATCTTGCCAAAGTAAATTTATTTTCTACAAAGTAAAAAAAAAACAAAGATCTAGAGGTACAAGTTAGGTATTTGATTTTTTACCGTGAAAAAAATAAATTAGCCAAGGTACTGTAAGTGTTGCTGCTGTCATCTTTCTACTATTTTGTCTGTGTCTCAGAATGTATCAGCGTATGTACATGTTTCTCTATGAGGCCTATTTATCAAATGTCTGTCGGACCTGATCCGACAGTGCGGATCAGGTACGACAGACATTGCTTAATGCGGAGAGCAATACGCTCTCCGTATTCAGCATTGCACCAGCAGCTCACAAGAGCTGCTGGTTCAACGCCCCCCCTGCAGACTCACGGCCAATCGGTTGCCAGCAGGGAGGTGTCAATCAACCCGATCGTACTCGA
>CAJPDP010167191.1:0-18476 GCA_905336975.1 Bombina variegata variegata | reverse complement strand
GCTTATTGGAGGCTTACATTTAGCAACCAATAAGCAAGCATAACCCAGGTTCTCAACCAAAAATGGCCCAGCTCCTATGCATCACATTCCTGCTTTTTAAATAAAGATAGCAAGAGAACAAAGCAAAATTGGAGTAAATTAGAAAGTTGCTTTAAATTGCACGCTCTATCCGAATCATGAAAGAAAAAAAAAAATGAGTTTAGTGTCCCTTTAAAGGGAAAAGCAATTCAAAATTAAACTTTTTTGAGTGGCTGCGCATACAGTATATGCCTTGTGTCATTGGATCACCAGATGTGTTTAGCTAGCTCCTAGTAGTGCATTGCTGATTCTGAGCCTACTCTTCAACAAAGGATACCAAGAGAATGTAGCAAATGTAATAATGGAAATAAATTGAAAAGTTGTTTAAAATTACACGCACTATCTAAATCATGAAATTATTTACTTTACTGTCGCTATAAGGCAGTCTTTTTCTGTGTGTTTCCTCATCTGTTTTACCACTGAACTAAAACAAAATGGAATTTAATTCTGGCAAGCCCACAACAATAACTAAACTCCTATCTATAATATATCTGCCATTTCCTTATTAGTTTTTTGTTTTCTAGATTATATTAAAGGTTTCCCAAATGTCACATTTCTGAGAAAATATAAACTCAATCCTTTTTGTTTGCACAACATAAAATAATATAGTGTGTTGGACCTATGCTGATGTATTTTCAAAAATACTAAAATGTTTATCACCTGAAATTAGCAGGCGTTTTTTTGTTGCTAATAGAGTTGATCTAAACAACAATATTTATAATGACGTTGTTTTTTTGATATCGCTCTTGTGTCCGTTTATTAGTGCATTCCAAGGGGCCAAGAGGAACAGTGCAATTTATAATGTCATTGTTTTTAAAAAAAAATGCATTTTCTTGATGACATATGGATCAATTCCGTTGGTGAAATTTTCTGCCAGTTGGCCTGGCTAGCAGTAGTAATGCAAATTCAGTTTGTGAATTGCTGGGAGAGCATTTTGCTAATAGATGTTTTGTGCGTAAGCCTGAAAGATGCTTTTTCATTGATATGAATCTGCCAAAGCCACCGCTGAGCTATCATGATGTCACTCTACAGCACAAGACATATTTATAATATATATATATTAACAAATATAATAGGACTCGTCCTTGTGGTGAAATCTTTAAATGTAATTGTATTCAATTTTTTTTAAAACATTTTTAACATAGGCTAATCTCAATGCATTAGTCATTTTTAATTAACCATTAAAGGCAACAGCACTTTTTTCTACAAATGTTAAATAAATATACTTGCAATAACCATAATAATGATCAAATAATATATACTGTATGTGAACGGCTGATTTATAGTACAGTTTGTTTTCATATCTCTTTAAAAAAATATTTTGGTATTTGGTTATTGTTTTATTTCTCTGTTTTGTTTTTATTTTATTTTATTTTTGGAATTTTATCTCATTTTAGCTCATAAACTGGACTTTATCTTTTAATATGCACATTCAAAAAAAAAAAAAATGTAAAGATTTTTTTTAAATAAAACTTCTACATATTAAAAAAATTACAATTTTAAGGACCAAAAGAAAAGATTGACCATAGTAAGAAAAGTCATATCAGTGAGAAATCGGTGTGTGTGTATGCAGCATGTGTAATGTGCATAGTCTGATTTTTATATATATATATATATATATATATATATATATATGTACTCTATCTCTCTCTCTCTCTCTATATATATATATATATATATATATACTCACTCACATATATTCTCTCTCTTTCTATAAATATATAGATATGTATGTGTATTCTATATATATTACAGATGGAATCATAATACTGTCAGCAAAGTATAAAGTTTAGGTCTGTAATACGTAAGTTTTGTTCTCAAAGGCCACAAACCAGACACATTTTAATAGTAGCACTTACCAAATCATTGGACCAGGTGGTATCTACAAGTTAGCTAATTAAGAGACAATTAGTGCAATCTGGAAAACCTGGCCTGTTTGCGGCTCTTGGTGATTGATGCTGTGCATCATTGCATTAGGTAGTAACACCTGTTAGAACGCTTTCAGATTGTTTTCAATATCATTTTGTTCTTTATACAAGTTGCATATACTATATAAATTCAATAAGTATTATAATTATGCTCTAGTATTTTGTAGCACTGATGGTATAAGACGTAAGAAACAAGAAGCAATAGTGTATTTAAAAGAGTCTAGGCATATACCTCCAGTACAAGGTACACTAAGGGCCCAATTCTCAAAGACTCACCGGCCTGGAGAGATATCATCAGCTTATTTTACCGAGCACTATATTTTGAGGAAAGTGCCTCTCCTTCACATATATAAGGCAATTCCTTTTAAGGAGATACACAGTTCCCATGGTACAAATTGCCTTTAAAGCAATCCCTATTGGGCATAGTAGTAATATTGACGAGGCATCTTATAGAATGTGGCCAAATCAGAGAACTTTAGAAATTTGGGTCCTAAGAAATCAAACCTGGTAAGATACAACCACACACTTCACATGTCTCAGGATGGAACAAAATGGCAGCACCTGAATATTTGTAATTATTATCAAGGCTCCATATAAAAACATTCCTAGAAAAAGAAGAAGGAAATGTCCCTCTATATAGAATGTGGATATATTTTGCAAGTATTAAAACACCTTGAGTGCTAACGACGGTTTAGAGCCGTTGCTAGCACTCACCTTTCTTGAGAGCAATCTGGGGCTCCCATCAACTCCCACTCCAGCGATCGGGCCTGTATAGTGACAGGCATCGCCAGGGCTTCCCGTTACATGCGGTGACGTCACGCGCAATGACGTGATGACGTCAGCGCAACTTTATTTAAAAATTACAATGGACAAGATAGGGAAAGGGGGCATGCTGCTTAGAAGCCTGTATCTCAGGCATCTAAGCAGCTACAGACCTCCAAGACCCACTGTTGAAAGGTAATCACCTAACCTTTCCAACTGTATATGTCTTGGGGATCTGGGCTAAAAATAAAAAATAAAAAAAATAAAGAAATCCAGCTTAGCACTCAAAGGGTTAAAATTCTACCTTTTTCATCTAAATTTTTTTTTTTTAATTGATTCCACTTAAAAATGTTGTAGAAAAGCCGAAATAAGCTGCATAACTGTGTTGAGTGGTCACTTCAAAAGCTGTGTCTTGTGGGAGCTTTGAGGACTGATACACATAATAGCGAGTAATAGGATACGACACTTTTTGTGTTTATTAGAAGCTACATGACAAAATTATTTTTGCTGATAGATACAAATTATATTCTTTAGAAATAACTGTAATTACATTGTTATATTAATATAATTTTAAAAATATACATTTTATATGTTAAAGGAAGATGAAACACAATAATTATCTTTCATGATTCAGATTGAACATGCAATTTTAAACAACTTTACAATTTACTACTATTATGAAATTTTCATTGTTCTCTTGATATCTTTTGTTGAACGGCAGGACGGTAAAGCTCAGGAGCCTGCATGTGTCCTGAGCATCATATGACAAGATTTTTGCAAGAATGATATACATTTAGAATTGCACTAGATTGCAGCAATATTCCTGCTATTTAGTGTTCCAGACATGTGCACACTACCTACCATGGTATCTCTTCAACAAAGAATACCATGAGAACGAACCGATAATGTAAGTAAATTGGAAACTTTTTTTTGTAAAACTGTATGCTCTGTCTTAATCATGAAAGATAAGTAAGTAGCCAAAAATAATGTATGTTATGAAAATATATCTTCAATTAAGATTTTTATATGTTTTTAATCTAGAATATGACATTACCTTATATTTAAAACATATACTTATTATTCACGCATTTATGTTATGGTGACATGAATCACAACATAAGATATAAATGCCAATATAGTTGTTTTGTGTTCCTATAGCATAAATGTGCACTATATGTTGAAGTTCTACATGTTTGTAGCATATATTCTAACCTTACTTTATACCAGTTCTTCTCCTCCATTGCTATCCCCTGAACCCCCTTAGCATGTAACCTTCTTAAGAGCTGACTACAACAGTGCAACTCTTGGCAGGGTCCTCTACCCATTTGATCCCTATATTTGTTTTGTTGTACTCACCCTTTGTTTATAGCGCTGCGGAATCTGTTGGCGCTCTACAAATAACCAATAATAATAATAATCTTTAAATATTAAAACATAAAAATATATAAATGTAAAGTTATCTAAATATACTTCACCTTCAAATAACTTGAAGGGCCACCACTATGTTTCCAATTACTTATTCTACCAGTTGCAGAATATTAAATGAATGGGATATTGCTCCTTTAGTTGCATTTTTTTGTTTTTGAAATAAATGGTTTTGCTCAAATACTAAACCGCTCGTATAACAAGTAATTATAACAAGTAATTTTCCCTTTAAGTACAACGTATTACTGAACTGGACTACCATCTGGAGCTAGATGTTCCAGCTCACATTCCTTGTGCTTTGCTAGGTTTAATAGGCAATATCATGCTAAAATTTATATAGATGACCTTATGGAGAGAGTATTGTAAAGTACTGCTAGAACCAAAGGTGCAGTTAATTATAGAAATGGTCTAACAGTAATCTACTATGTGTGGGTTCTACCCAGGTTGGGTTTCTGTCATTACCATCCAGTCCTAACCAATGTGCACAGGGCTGGCTCTTATAATAAGATGTGTTTCTTTTACCCTACACCTGTGCCCTGGTGCATCCTCTATAACAATCTTGCCATCACCCAGTTTCCCACTCAATGGTTCATCCTCAATATGAGCTCAACCACTCTGGTCTTTAGTCAGTCAAGGTAACTGACTCTGCTCCTGACCTATCCATCACCACTGTCTGTACTGCTGTCACTGACTCCTCTCACGGGATATACCTCTCTCAGTCCTCTATTTTTCACAACCCAACTCACAAACAGTGGTTCTTTCATTCTTCACAATAACACCAAGCTATCAAGCATAGCTGGACTCATCTTGCAATTGTCTGACTTTTCCAGCTAACTGGTGTTTGTTTTTAACATCAGATATGTTGACAGATGGACAATTAATCCATTAAAATGTAACAACATGACAATGTATATGATAATTATTTCTGATATACCTAACATGTGGGTAAATGGGCAGTATATGCTGTTTGATGGATGTTAAACTGTTTTCTTTATGCATGAAGGTTATTAAACTAGAAAAGTCCAAAAATCCTGTAAATAAATTGGCTCAAAATTTGTTTTATGATAGATTGATATACACTTGTCAAATTGAGGGAGTCCCAGTGATACATATGTCCTTGATTTTCAAAGCAATTCACAGGGCTCTAGTGAAGGTTTTACATGGGCACCAACCTATTTTCAAACATTTTTTAAGCTAATTATTTAAATTGTACAGAGTGGGAAATGCATGTTGGATATCACTGTATGCATTCTTATTGGCTAATAAGGTAAACTCACACTGTAGCATACATAGTCAGCAATACATTTGGCAAGAAAAAAAATAGTTTGTTTTTTTACTGCAAAATCATATGCATTTTATGCTTCATTTTAAATACTGCAGATCGAACCAAGGGTAAACAATTAATTGAGGATTCAAATATTCATTTCAGCTGTGCTTTGCAATCATTTTGGAGTCAAGGACATTAAACACCCATTTATTTTTTGTGTAAAAATGGTGTTTGTCCTACACTCCCTTGGATTTCTAAAAGCAAATTCTATAACTTGCAAATCAAATAGCTAGCTTATGCCATTTGCAGCCTTTGGAAATCTAGCTTACAGATTTTGATTTTTGACTTTTCTAGGGAGTGTGGAACAAAGCCCACTTTTTACACAAAAGCAAGAGGTACTTAAAGGGACATTAAACCCAAAATGTTGCTTTCATGATTCAGATAGAGGATTCAATTTTAAAAAAACTTTCCAATTTACTTCTGTTATCTAATTTGCTTCATTCTTCAGATACCCTTTTTTGAAGAAATAGCAATGCACATGAGTGAGCCAATCACATGAGGCATCTATGTGCAGCCACCAATCAGCAGCTACTGAGCCTATCTAGATTTGCTTTTCAGCAAAGGACATCGATTGAATGAAGCATATTAGGTAATAAAAGTAAATTAGAAAGTTGTTTAAAATGGTATACTCTTTCTAAATCATAAAGAAAAAGTATGGCTTTCATGACCCTTTAACGCTGCATTTTTTACTCATACCGCAAAACTCGTAATCTAGCTGAAAGACTTGCCAAAATAACGTTGACTGTACATTACACACTTGTTTTTACTACATATAATCACACATTTTGGGTTAGATTACAAGTGACGTGCAAAAATATTAGTTATATTGATCGCTAACTGCCTCAAGTTAAATCAATAGCGCTTCTTTTGTGCTTGTTTATTTAATACAAGTAGAAAGTTTAATGTTAGTGCTAGATATTATGGCCCATGGATTTTTAAATCTTATTTCCTGTCTCTCTTCCTTTTCTAGATTCCAAGCGGGCACATCCTAGGTTTTAGAGTCCATCTTTATCTCCAAGCAAGGGGAGAGCATCTGTTTCCTTTAAGGCGTCCCACCTTGCTCAAGAGTGCCCACGACAACAGCTGAAGCACATAAGATACTTTCATAGCTGTTTTTAGGCCCAGCTGAGAATGAGTTCCCTCAGACCCCCAGTTCACCTGGAGCATCTGACCACTGTCTGCTTACAAATGTCATCTTTATTACAAGGCCCAACTTAGGTTTGATGACAAATCCATCTACATTAAAGACATTGTGCAACCTGTAATTTACAATATTCTTATTTCTCTGATTTCAATCTTATTCATTTTTACACTATTTCACTCTTACCCCTGCTTATACCCCCTCTTCCCACTCTGCTTATCTACACAGCTAAAACCACTCTCTTCATTCCTGAGACCCCTTAAGCTGAACCCTCACCCTATGCTCTATTTCACAGAATCACTTCACTCAGACATCCCAGCTCACCTAAAGCCCCTGACCACTGCCTGCTTACAAACTTCATCTATTTTACACAAAGCACTTCCCACCCTACCACCACCCACCCTGATGTTCACTCTAATTATATAACCACCCTTATTCGCTCTCATGTGGAACTATCACTGTTGATCTGATTGCAATGAATAATTTACTGCAGTTGCACATTCTGCCACATAGTTACTTCTCTTTATACACATATATTGCTCCATACATGCAATATTATTCTGCACTTTACATCTTCCTCCCGCTACTCTTAGCACACACAATCTGCCATTTACAGATTCATTCATTCTTTCTCATAATTTACTTTAACCACGTTTGTGAATTTTCTTCCCTCTCACCTTCTGTGTCACTCCCTCTCCTTTAGATTTTAAGCTTAGGAGCCTTTCTACCTGTAGGCCACTTTGAATAAGTGCTACTATCATTGATTTCTCTGAAGGGCAGGGCATTTCTCTCCTCCGGTTTAAGATTTTCAATTTAACTACTGCTGTGATGTACCCTTACTAATGTAACCCACCCTAGTGTACTTGTTAGTGTATGTATTGTAATGTACCCCATGTACTTTGCTTTGTATAGTGTTGCAGAATCTGTTTTATACAGTAAGTAATCACTTTTATTATTAACTAGTTGATAAGCCTGCCCAGAGGGCAGTCTATGTGTTAAAAATGCAACCCCCCAAGCTACAAAAAATAAAAAAGTAAAAATACCAAAAAAAAATAAACAAAGCTATCGAAAATAATAAAATTAAACCTAAACTAATACCCCTAAAAAAATAAAGAATCCCCCCTAAAATAAAAACTCCCCCTAATCTAATACTAAACTACCAATAGCCCTTAAAAGGGCTTTTTGTAGGGCATTGCCCTAAAAAAATAAGCTCTTTTTCTAAAAAATAAAAACAAACACCGCCTAACATTACAACCCCCCCAAACCCACAAAATAAAAAAACCTAACTAAAAAAAACTAATCTACCCATTGCTCTGAAAAGGGCATTCGTATGGGCATTACCCTTTTAGGGGCATTTAGCTCTTTTTCTGCCCTTAAAAGGGTATTCAGCTCTTTTAAGACTAGTCCAAACCCTAATCTAAAAAAAAAAACCCACCCAAAAAAATCTTAAAAAAACCTAACACTAACCCCTCTTTAGGTACTCACAGTTGCTGAAGTCCGTCTTGAAAGATCTTCATCCCAGCGGATCCATCTTCATCCAGGCGGATCTATCTTCATCTATCGCAGGACCGGCATCTTCTTCATCCCTGCGAGGCGGAGCAGGCGATGTGCGGAAGCAGAGGTCCAGGCGAAGGTCCAAGGCGGAGGTCCAGGCGGAGGTCCAATACGAAGGTCCATCGATCCGATGTGGAGGTCCTCTTCCTGCAATCGTCTGCCACACACTGAGGATTCAAATTCAAGGTACCCCTTTTATACTGGGGGTACTATTACATTCCTATTGGCTGAAAATTTTAAATCAGCCAATAGGAATTAGGGCTGCTAAAATCCTATTGGCTGTTCAAATCAGCCAATAGGATTTAAGCAGCTCTCATTCGTATAGGCTGATTCGAACAAGCCCATTTCAAACATATGTTAAAGTTCTCATCATTGCAAGTCCACTGCTATTATCTTTATTACCGTTATAAATAAAGGATACACATTGACATTCTTTGTTGTTTTCTTTTAACCTCATTTAATCAAGATCCTATACATCTACACTATTTTTATCATGTCATTTTTTTGTCAGACTGTTCTTTTGAAATTACTCATCTATTATTCATTTATTCTCGTCTGTACAATTTTTTATTCTCGTCTGTACAATTTTTTCTGCGCTAAAACACGAACACAAAACTTGTAATCTAGGTGATTGTTCTGTAAGTGAAGAACATTAGAATGGGAAATATGAATGACTTCTGTCAGGTTAGCATGCAATAGACAGATGTCAGGTTTTTTCTTCTGCACTCTCCATTGACGTCTATGAGGAGAAAAAGTTAACAGGGTCGCAATATCGTAAAGTACTTTGTTCAGCGTGCATCAGGTTTTGCTCATGCACAAACCTTTTACTTCCAAATTGTAATAGGCACATAAAAAGATTACTTCTAGTGAAGTTAACGCCTTAGAAGGAGCGCTACATAGAATGCCACTTGTATTTTAGCCCTTAAAAATATATATACACATGTCCAAAAGCTATTGGCTCCAAAATTTATGAGCTGGTTTCTAGATTTTGAACAAATTTGTCAAGCCCTGACTTATAAACAGGAAACAGTGTTTAAATAAGCTATGATTAAGATTAAGCTAGGCATACTATATATACTGTGTATATATATATATATATATATATATATATATATATATATTTAACGTAAAAACAAAATACACAATTCTAAATTCTGAAAACAAAATATAGACTGATAATGCACGCTGTGTGCTATATAACCACTTGATTTTAAGTCAAGCAGAAGTGATACAGTTCTCTACTAGCTTATATTCCACCTATCTAGTTGTTTCATCTCTGGCATATCATTAATGTCTTTCTTTTTCTGCAAATCCAGTAATGATTAATCTACATTGGGTGACACATAAATCTATGATTTGTTCTCTATACTTTTTTCATAGCCCTTCATAGCCGCATGTTTCATGTCAACTAGTATCATTCTGTCACCTCTTTCTTGATGTGCCATTGCTAACAGATACCTAGGCTTTCTATAAGTAATGCATACTCTGATGGTCTTTTAATTGAATAATAAATTGCATACTAATATGTGCTTGGATCAATAATGAGCTTAGGCATGAATCAATACATGCTGACCCCTGCCCTTGTATCTTCTAGTAACAATATATATTTCCGCCAACACAACACTTCATCCACAAAATCACAGTATAAAACCACTGAAATAAACAAAAAATATGTTTACAATGATCATGCATGATGGCAGTGGTAATCATACTGCTTTATAACATTATGATTTGAGAAAGTGAGTTATTTATATATTTCACCATCACATTATAAACACATAATATATTTGATAGCCCAGATTGAGTGTGTTTAATGAAAGCACTATATAATTGGAAACCCATTAGGTTTAATAAGTCAACTGTTGATATCATTAAAAATAAAAGTAGTATACACATTAGATAAAAAAAATAGTTCCAAATGCAGCATTTCCATAAAAAACAACTTGTAGGTTTTTAAAAATATATTCTAGTACTTCCGGTGGGTGGGGCGACTGGAGAGCAGCATTGGTACAGAGCTCTGCATCTTGGTGCTAATATCTGCTGCAAAGACTGCTTTCCCGGTCGCCCCCATACTTCCTTCTTGCTGGGCAAGCGGCGGACTTCACTGTCAGTCCAATCTAGCTGAATAACACTATGCAGGACTCCACAATCGATCCTGGTCCACAGAGGGCAAACGGCAGAGGCGCAAAAAGACACCATATTGGATGTGACCTTGACAGGCTCCCTCACGACTCCTGTCCTGCCGGAGATCACAAAACAGCACAGCGGTACTGTTGGGTGAGAGGTGGGGATGGGCTGAGAGGCCCACTTACACTGTTATCGGACAAAATAGGGATAACTGGACCATAATAAGTCCCTACAACTTCAATCAGCCTAATAAGAGGCCAATATTCTCCTGTGGTACTTTTTGGGGGAGTTGAGTGAGAGATAGGAGAACTTTCACACTGTATAAATGGACACTGCTCCTACTTTTATCAATAGACTCTTACTTGTATAACATGGCTCACATGGTCTGGGTGCTATCGTCATATGGTATCAAGCTCACCTGCCAACAAATAGCCATATCTGACTTAGCTGTGATATTAACAGTGTTAATACCTGTGTTAACTGCTTGTCTGCATATATGCTAGTATCATCTGGAAACACCTAAATACTCAACCTGATGCTTCAATAGGGATAATTGATTGCAGGAAGAAACACACAATTTGCACCAGATCTAGATTGTGGCTTTTCAGAGTGAAAAAAAAAAAGCCTGTTAAATTGCCTATTTACACCATGTGCTCCTGCTGAGTTGTAGTACGGCAGTCAAAGAGAGAGTTAATAACCAAACAAGAATCTTTTCCTCCTCTGCTCTATGAAAGTTAATGATTATTTTCCTTGGCTGTCACTGCCAAAAAAAGTTGCATGACCCACAGAGCTAGAGTGCAAGATAAGAAGTTAAAACTTAATGCTAAAAATCACCTGGCACATTCCTCACAACAGAAAGATGGAAGCAACTCTTCTGGAGATCACAGCTCTCTACTCAAGGAACTGAAGGCCTTTTTCTTGCCAAAAATGGATTCTCTACAAGCTGGTGTTGACACCTTAACCAGTGAAGTAAGATAACTTTCCACACGTCTCACGGCTGCGGAGCAAATAATCTTAGGAGTGTAAGACAGGCAGCAGGAATCGGATGTCTCCCTAAAGAATTTACTAAAACAAAACCAATATCTGCAGGATAAAGTGGAGGACCTGGAGAACCATAGCAGACAAAACAACCTACGTATAGTAGAAGTACCTGAGACCATCAGAAATAAAGACTTTCTAGAATTTACGGCATCTAGCCTTCCCAAACTTCTTGGCATGTCTTCGGAGTACCTGCCGATTGACATAGAGAGATCACACCGTATAGGACCGGACAGGTATCTGGGTAACTCTAAGGAGAAGCCACGACAAGTTATTTTTAAATGCCTGAACTATCAGGATAAACTGTCCATGCTGAGAGCATATAGAGTTACTAAGGAGGTCAAATATGAGGACAATTGTCTTCTCCTATTCCAGGATTTTTCTGTAGAAGTAACCCAGCAACACAAGGACTTTGCACATCTCTATTCTCAACTTCATGAGCAAGGTTGCCGGGTTGCCCTCCTCTACCCAGCCAAGCTAAAACTCCAGACTGCTTCAGGTCCCAAAGTTTTCCACTCTCCTGCAGCGGTGCAGGCTTAACTGGCTTCGAAAAAAAGACAGGACAATGGGTAATCCCCTAGCATTGAGTGATGATACCTGTATCAGTTTCCTAAGTTTTGTCACACAATGTATATTGTTTCTTTCTTACAGGTGGTAAAATTATTAATGCCCTTCTTACCAAGGGGTATACAAAGTTTACAGCTTTATAGAAAACGCTGTGATCAGGAGAATTTATTTAGTCCATGTTATATATTAATGTTTATGGTTTTCAGCTTGTTCAATGATGCACACATAACACATGTATTCTATTGCCTAGATATTATAAGCTTTTGACTGTTTAGGGTAGAGCACCTTCTTATATTACTTTCAGCATTAGGCTTCACAAGATATATCAGTCTCTATTTCCCTATGCTTACACTAAATTTTCAAGATAGCTTCTGGTATTATATTTATAGTGTGTCACAGCTATGTAGTTTACATTATTTTGTTGCCCAATTTAGTTTAACCTTTAACTTTTTTTTTTTTTTAAATATTTTATTTGGTTTTCAAATTAAAAGTAACAATTGGGGACATGCAAGACCCCTGCTCTAATGGACACAAACAAGGTGAGATAATATACAAATGCACACAAATCAACAAAGTCAAGACTGAATAGGACACTCAGGTCCCTGGAGTAAATACAAAATCAATAGATAGACAACGTCACTAATACAGTACATATTTAGGATTGGAACCACTTATTGACAGATAGTAGTCCCTCCTATGCCTCAGGGGGAAAACTGATGGACCATTGATATAATAACATTGCCACTTTTAGGCTTTCAACATATGATAATAAATGTATCAGTGTAAAGGTGACAGAGGGATAAAACTATAAGTGAATATGAAGACACTTTTAGACTACAGGGCATGGAGGTATAATAACCAGTTAAAGAAGAGCAATAGTATGAGGCCATAGGTAGAAACAGATGTATAACCTGTGGAGGAAATAAAACCCCAGAGTAGCTGTTAAATGTGAAGATGGGACTATATGTGTCAACTGTACCTTCCCTAACAGATAGGATTGTAAACTAATCTGAGTATGAATAACTAAGATAAAATTATCCCTGACTGTGCACAGCTATTAAAGTTCCCATAGAGGGAAAATTTATTTATGTTACATATCTAAATGGGTACATTTGAAGGAGGACTAGGCTAGAAGAGAGTAAGATAGTAAAGGGGCACTCATCCACCAATTGAACGTCATATAGGGCTAAATATATAAATAAAGACACAGTGGGAGCGATAAAGTAGGTGGCCTGCTCTTATTTCATATCTAGTCAGACAGGCCTGTAGTAGTATATGTATGTTGTATGTTAGTCGTGGGTTAGATAATAAATATACTATGGAGATATAAATTAACCCCTTTGGTAGTTCCACTCCCCCACCATACAGATGATGAGACATACAATCCATCTTATCCCAGAAGTGATCTAATAATACAGGCATGTGTATGTACCGAAACTACCAAATGCTAGTATGAAAATACATAAATTAGGACAATTAGATATGAATCTGTTTAAACTGTAAAGGCCATTACTGGTATTATGAAACCTAAAATAATAATACAGTCTCTGCATGGCATCCTTAACATAATAAGAGTCCAGCTATCTCTAGCGGCAAAATAAGATGATCTGCTCATTAGCCTCTCGTTCTATACAGGTATTGCTTGGTAATGGCTCCATTTTATGTAAACACAGGGAAGTCATATGATAACTCAGTTAGGGTCCCTTTTGAGGATCGAGACAAATAAAGAACAGATGGCAATACATTACAGTCTCAAAGCATGGCTTTTTTTATCGGGTTTTTAGGCCATCATCAACAGAGGGAGAGGTGCCACAAAAGTTCAAATGATGAGAAGGCCCTGGAAAGGCAAAACAACTTAAAGTCTCAGACCGCATAGACTACATGTATGGTTCCGTCTCACATCAGCTCTCTAGCCTGTGCCCACTCTCCTTGATGAAATAAAAAGTCTTACCGGCAAGTTATCACGCAAGCAGGGGTAACGCTGTAGGAGACAGAAAATCGTGACTGTCATAAATCTCCTTCCATAGGTTGTCTCATGAGAGATCGTGCAATCTAAACCCGGTTCTTTCAATGTGGGCCAGCAAAACTCAGGTGGGCCCTCATTGCCGTTATGGCAGGTCGGGAGACGCACAATAACAGACCTCTTCCCATGGGTACTAAAGATAGGCCCCACAGCTGCTGCGAGCAGCTCGGTACTTTGTGGGTCTAGTCTGTCAACATCCAGCTGCCGAGGCCTCCACAGCGTCACAACTTTTCTGTAGGTGTCCCCTTCATTAGGCACATCCCACAGCACCGGAATCTTAACTGTCTCCGCCTTGTACTGGGGAGCAACACCGCGTTCCTCCCCAGCCTTGCTCGCAGAACTGTGCTTGTCAGCATTATTAGTGTCAGAAGGGGCAGTTTCCTCTGGATCTGAAGCCGTTATAGACTCTGCGTTCCGTTCAGCAGAGGCCTCTAGTTCCCAGTCGCCATCATGGGGGTCACGTGGGGAAGAGTCGCTTGTGAAACACTGTGCAATTAAGAGTCTCAGACCAGCGTAGTGCTCATTGAACATCCTGTAAATAGTGTCTTCTGGCGTTTGTGTATCGGTATCCATCTCCGGACAAAGTGTGTAGTCAAATAGGGCTACTCGCAACCCAGTTGCCTGGGGGGGAATGTGTGGTAGCTTAAAACACCACAACCTGTCAGACAGTTGCTCAGTTTGGCTAAACAGCATAGGCTTAAGATACACCCCGGGAAAGCTCTCCAATATTCCACAAAAGTCTTATGCACCAAAGAATCACAAAAATCCTTTAGGAACCTAAAAAGGCTCAAATATTTTATGTATATGTCAGGAGCTTCTCCAAGATGCGTCCTGCCGGTTCAGCTCGTCGCTCCACCCCCCTAACCTTTAACTTTATGCAAGATGTGGTCTGTTGTCTGGACAATTTGGAACACAGACCTCCCTTTCTGGAAGCAGATGGGTACTGACGCTTATTATACTGCCCTCCTGCAGTCTAAATCTGGGTTTTCTTTTCTTGTCCAGATGCATGACTACTATCCAGGTGTCAGAACCTTTTGTTGACTGGGATATTCTATTATGGTGGATTATAACATTTATACCTAATCTCATTGCTCTTCTTTTTGTTTCATGTCAGGGTAATGCCTGGATGCCTGCTGTTTCGCCCTCCACAGACCTCAGAAGTGAGAGCACCTCCCACCTATATCATCCAACAGTGAGTCCCTTCTTTCATCCCATCCACTTCCCTTTAAGCTCACAAATAGCATATATTGTATGTTATATGTCTAACCCCAGCACTACACATCTAGAAATGCAGAAACTTCATGGTTGGATTTATGTAGACAAACCTTGATTCTGTGAAGCCCCACACTATAAACATCTTGCCTATCACGATTGTTAATGTTCCACAATGCAGCATAACTTTATTGATATATTATGGCTACACATCTTAAGGTGACCTCCTGGAATGTAGGGGGGATAACATATCCTGCCAAGAGAAGTATGATCTTGAAACACCTAAAAACACTCCATACAGATTTAGTGCTGCAACAGGAAACTAAATTAACTGCGAAGGAACATGAAAAAAATGAAATCTAGGTGGGTGGGCCAAATTCTATATTCTCCTACAGAGGCTAGAAAGAGAGAGGTTGCCATTTTGGCAAGGAAGGGTCTCTCGATATCCTTTTCATGGGTGGAGGCAGATCAGAAGGGTAGATTCATCATGGCCCTCTTACATGTCAACACCTACACTTACACCATCTACAATGTATATGGCCCTAATGAGTACTGCCCCACGTTCTGGGCTACACTACTGGTAAATTACTCATTTACACTGCCCTCATAATTATGGGGGGCAATTTCAATTTGGCTCAAGCTCTACCTCTAGACAAGTTTAAAGACCCGGCTTCTCCAAGTACTTTTAAAAAGCATATGACTAGATATACTAGAGAGGTGACTTTGATCCAATCTTTTAAGGAATCGCTGGGTCTTGTGGATGTCTGGAGGATGTAAAACCTGGTTGCGAGGGACTACATGTGTCTCTCCAAAACATATAGTACCCTGTGGAGAATCGACTACTTTTTAACCCTAGATACATCTCCCATCCATAGGGCAAATAACAATTTCGGACCATGCACCTATTCATTTGCTACTTCAACCTCTTCCTTTTAAAGCCCAATAAAAAACATGGAGATTCCCAACACACTTATATAACAATATAAACTTCCGCCAATTTTTAAGATTCTCCTGGATGCAGCATAAGTCTGATAATAGCCAACACGAAAGCAATCCTGACTTGTTCTGGCATGCCTCAAAAACTGTAATGAGAGGGCATATAACGTCCTTTGTAGCACATCATAACAAACAACAAAAAAGAGTGGACAATTAATTCATTTCACGGTTGACAGAAGCCTACAATGCATATCTTTCTGACCCCACACCTACATCCAAACAGAATTATTATGGCCTCAAATAAACTAGGGACAGCTTCCTAGCTCAACAAGGCAACCAATTTAACATACATAGACACAGTCATTACTACCGACATGGAAAAAAGTCAGGTAAATTATTAGCAAATCTTGTCAGAATATATAGCCCTAAATAATAACAGCCATTACCTCTCAGTCCCATCTCACCTTTGACTCTAAGGAAATGATGGAAGAGTTTGTAAAGTACTATACATCCCTATACACTAGCCAAACGGTTAACCAAGACGCGAAGCAGCATTTCTGGAAATCCATACTACTCCCCACACTAACAGAGGATAACATTTCACTTCTTAACTCGCAAATTAGTCCACAAGAGGTGATCAGAGCAATACAGAATACTAAGTTAGGGAAAGCTGCCAGTGCCGATAGATTACCGTTGGAGTATTATACACTTTTGACTAATGAACTAGCCCCCACCCTGTCCTCTTTATATACAGCCTACCTGGAGGGAACCACGCAAATGGATAGCAGATTTTTGAAAGCCAATATATGCCTTATACTTAAGCCTGATAGAGATCACACTCACACGTCCTCGTATCACCCAATCTCGCTACTTAACGGAGATTACAAAATATTAACCAAAATTTTAGCAGACAGATTAGCACAGGCTCTACCTGATATTGTGCACTCTGAAAATACGGGATTTGTTAAAGGACGATCCTCGGTAATCAACATTAGGAAAACACTAGCGGTCACTTTGCATTATTGGTACAACACCTCCTCTTCAAATAATCCTAAACTACAAGATACTTGCCTTTTAGCATTAGATGCAGAAAGGGCATTTGATAGGATAGAATGGGACCAACTCCACTTCTCTTTAGAGCAGTTTGACATAACGGGTAATTTCTCTAACTTTCTCTATACACTATATAATGTCCCCAAAGCAGCCCTGATAATTAATGGAGGGCTCTCTCCCACTTTCGAGCTTCAGAGGGATACAAGACAGGGGTGCCCCCTTTCTCCCCTACTATTTGATATGGCCATAGAACCTTTGGCATGTTATATTAGGAAGAAATGTGATGGCTTGGATCTGCTTGGCACCACCCAACATCTGTGATTATATGCGGATGATTTACTGCTGTTTGTGGGTAACCCTAGCACTAACCTAAAAAAAACTTTTAAAGATTATTAGTAGATTTGGCACTTTCTCAGGCTACAAAATCAATATAGACAAGTCGGAAGTTACTTGGTTACAAAACTCACAGAATACTACACTGACTGATATGGGACTAAAAGTTACAGATGGCTCATTCAAATACTTAGGTATACGCCTGCACATTAACCCTAATACATTTTACCGTCTCAATTTCACAGACACTATTGCTAATCTTTAATTGCTGCTCGCTAATTGGGCAAATTTACCTCTCTCCCTTTCGGGTATAATTCACCTCTTTAAACTGATTGCATTACTGAAGCTCCTATACCCTCTACAGATGCTGCCCCTTCTTCTCACCCAGCAGGATACTAACTCATTACAAGCCTCCTTAGGAAACTTCATATGGAGCGGTAAGAAACATAGGATAGGGAAGACTTACCTAACAATGTCGCTGTCTAAGGGGGGGTTTCGCCTCCCCAACATTTTATGGTATAATTGGGCCACGCTCACCAAGTTAGTCTTGGACTGGCTGGTTGGAAACGACTACTTCACTGTCCCGACTCTGGTAAAGGGTCTTATTAAACCGCTACATCTAGCATTTATTCCTCATGCTGACCTTCCTTCACTTCCTTTACATATACAAAATCATATATTATGCAAAGACCCATTGAGGGCTTGGGCCAAGATATGATGATTATGGAGAGTCCAAAAATCAGTCAGTAAATACTTACCAATACAGGGCAACTTACAATTCATACCCGGATATACGTCAGAAATATTCAGAGTATGGCAGCAGTGACAGCTTACTACACTTAATCAGCTTATCAACCCTTTAACCATGGATATCATTACATTCCAGCAATTACAAAACCTATATAATCTTCCTAATTCCCATAGATTTGCATACTTTCAAAGTAGACACTACATAAATAAACTAAAAGCAGA
>CAJPDP010167092.1:2138-12263 GCA_905336975.1 Bombina variegata variegata | reverse complement strand
AGGGGGTGTTTGTATTATTATTTTTAGTAAAAGAGCTGTTTAACTCAGGGCAATGCCCTACAAAAGTCCCTTTTAAGGGCCCCCCAAAAGGGTCTTTTTAAGGGCCCTTGGTAGTTTGGGGGTGGGGGTTTGTATACTGTTAGGGGGTGTTTGTATTTGTTTTTTTGGAGCAAAAGAGCTGTTTAACTCAAGACAATTCCCTACAAAAGGGCCTTTTAAGGGCCCTTGGTAGTTTATTCTAGATTAGGCTTTTTTATTTGGGGGTGTTTTTTTTTGTAAAAGGGTATTAGAATAGGGATAGTCTTTATTTTTTTGGATAATTTCTGGGGGGGGTTAAATGGTAGTTTTTTTTTATTTTTTGTAATGGTAGTTTTCTTTTATTTTTTGTAATGTTAGGTTTTAGTGTAAGGCAGGTTAGGTTTTATTTTACAGGTAAGTTTGTATTTATTTTAGCTAGGTAGTCAGTGAATAGTTTACTAACTAGTCTACCTAGTTAAAATAAATACAAACTTACCTGTGGAATAAAAATAAAACCTAAGCTATATTGTGGCTAGCTTAGGTTTTATTTCACAGGTAAGTATTTAGTTTTAAAAAGGAATTATTTAGTTAATAATTGTAAATTTAATTTATATCTAATTTCATTATGTTAAAGATAGGGGGTGTTAGGGTTATGGTTAGGGATAGGGTTAGGATTAGGGTTAGGTTTAGGGGTTAATATAGTTTAATTTGCAATAATAATAATTGTAAGTTTAATTTAGCTCTATTTTAATTATGTTAAAGTTATTGGGTGTTAGGATTAGGGTTACGTTAGGTTTAGGGGTTAATAGTTTAATTTAGGTTGTTGCGATGTGGAGGGCTGGTGGTTTAGGGGTTAATAGGTTTGTTTAGTGATGTGCGAGGCCTGAGGTTTAGAGGTTAATAGCTTTATTTAGTTGTGGCGATGTCGGGGAGCAGCGGAATAGGGGTTAATAGATTTATTACAGTGTGGGGGCGATGTTGGGTTGCAGCGAAATAGGGGTTAATAACAAGCCCACACAAACCACACTTTAGTGTAGTGGTGGCCCACACAAGCCACACTTTAGTATAGTGGCGGCGATATCGGGAGTGGCAGATTAGGGGTTAATTATTATCGGTTATTTGTAGAGCGCCAACAGATTCCGCAGTGCTAATAACTGTTAATAGCTGTAGGCAGGCGTCGGTGATGATACGGAGCTTTTGTTTCCGCGATCGAAGGTGTTTTTTTTGCCGGCTCTCCCCATTGATGTCTATGGGGGAAGCGTGCACTAGCACATCAAAACACTGCTTGTTTTTGGTGCGATATGGAGCTCAAAATCTCCATATCGCCCACACAAGCCGGGTTTTTTAAAACTTGTAATGGCAGCGCTATATGGGCTTAAATAACACAACTTTTATTGCGTTCTTTACTTTCCCTATAGTGCTCAAAACTCATAATTTAGGTGTATGTTCTTTACTTATAAGTAGATGTTTATATATATATATATATATATATATATTCATATAGATATATTGCTATAGATATATATTTTACAAAAATATATACATATATATATATATCTATAGAACTATAAACTTAAAAATAAAAATAACATTTTCTTCTATATGAAGAACATATATATGTGAATTATTTCTGAAAGCACCTTTGGCTTAAGCGCAGAAGTCCTAGCACACCTTCAGGTTAGTGGGTGAGCAAAAGACAGAAAAGGTTTTTGTAACGTGCCCCATAGAATTCTATGGGGAAAGGTAGTTAGCGTGGTCATGGTATCCATCCTGCAGATATTTAGTGCCTGAGTCTTTTGCTTGCATGCTAACATTTTACTTTCAACTTGTAATACGAGCACAAACATAGGAGCGTAATTGATTTCACTTGAGCACTAAAAATTTTGCAATCTGCTTGTAATCTAGCCCTATGATTGTTAATAGCACTCTGGCTATACAATTAAAGACACTGGCGCTAATCATGGTATTAGTTTGATTATATTTTTAAATATCACTGTCTTCTAAAATACTGGAACAAATCTCATTATTTATTTTTTTTGTTTGTTTTTAACATTTGTCCCCAGAAATCATTTAAGGGACATGAAACCATTTTTTTGTCATCATTCATATGGAGTATACAATTTTAAACAACTTTCCAATTTTATTTTGTTATTAAACTTGCTTTATTCTCTTGGTTTCCTTTATTGAAGGAGAAACAATGGACCACTGGGAGCTAGCTGAAAATGTGAGTCTAAGGAAAGAGTATATATGTACATCCCCGAATTTAATACTAGCTTCCAGTAGTGCAATGCTGCCCCCGAGCCTACCTGGGTATATTTTTAAACAAAGAAAATTGAAGTTTTTTTAAAACTGCATTATGATAGTTACATTTTGACTTTACTGTCCCTTTAATGTACAACACATCACTTAAAATGCCATATAGAACATCTTAACTAATTTTAATCTCTTCATCAAATAGAATGGAATTTCAAAAGGAAGTCAAAGTGAAGGACACATGTATTACATGTATAAGTATATTCCATCTTATTCAAAGCCAGTTATTTTCTTCTAATGTTCTTTTTTTCCCCAGTGGTCCTAACACAGATCACTATTTATCAAAGAACTTAGTAGGATTTCCTTTGGCATGTGTCCTGGTTTATTTCGTTTATACTGAAAACCTAACTGCCAAGCTAAATTTAGTTTGAATTATAATTTTTGTCCACTTATTTAATTTTACCTTTAGATTTTCTTTAGATTAAATTGATATAAAATTTCACATTCCTGATTCCCATGTGTCTATTACACTCTCCCAAATGCAGTATTGTCAAATTCAATTTATTGTCTGTTTCTATAGTTTGGACATATCTCCTTTCTCATTTCCAGCAATGCTTCTAGCTTTGCATATGGGCTGAACAATTGATTTATTAATATATTTTTTTCATTAATACAATATTTTAATATCAGAAAATGAAACAAACAATTGTTGTTAGAGATGTATGTCTTTACTGTTTCATTTATGCTTTTTTTCTAATAAATAAAGGGACACTTTAATATAACTGTAAAAAATATACATAAGATGCATCTGTATTATTTTTTATTAAAGGGATACTAAACCCACATTTTATTATTTCATGATTCAGATAGAGCATGCAATTTTAACCAACTTTCTAATTTACTCCAATTTTTCGTTCTCTTGCTATCTTTACTTGAAAAAGCAGGAATGTAAGTTTAAGAGTCGGCCCACTTTTGGTTTAGCCTCTGAGTAGCGCTTCATGATTGGTGGCTAAATGTAGCAAACCAATCAGCAACTCTACCCAGGTGCTGAACCAAAAATGGGCTGGCTCCTTACCTTACATTCCAGCATTTTCAAATAAAGATATCAAGGGAACGAAGAAAAATAGATAATAGGACAAAATTAGAAAGGTGCTTAAAATTGCATGCTTTATCTGAATCATGAAAGAAAAAATGTGGGTTTAGTATCCCTTTAATGTTTTTCTTTTATCTTAATTACTTAAAAATAAAAACTTTATTCTTATTTTTTGTATCTGTGTTTTACCCATTATTTTTTAGTTGTCATTCATCAGTTTTAATGTACACTATCCTATCCTCTTTTCCATCAAAGAAAAAAGAAGCATCTCAAAGTTATATTACAAAAAATATGTTTATTTCAGAACAAGAATACTGTACAGATATGAGCTTGTCATGTTGAGAGAAAATCTATTGAACTGCAATTGTTTTGAAAAGCTACTATATTTAATTTTGAAGCCAATTTTGAAATGAAAGCAATGTGGGAATTGGCAGGGTTTATAGACCATTCTAATGTTTGTCAAAGGGAAGGCTGAATTCATTCAGGCTGAATTTCATCTTGGGGAGGGAAGATGAAAGTTTAAGTCTGTAGCAAAAACAAATTCACGGTAAACAATGACATTTATAAAAGTTTTTAAAAACAAAATTTACTTGCAAAGACACAATGAATGAGAGCTATGATATTCAGTATTAGTGACAACTATGGTCTAAAGTACAACCGTTACTACAAGAAGCATAAATGCAATTATGTGATATTTTTACACAACAACCCATATTACAAGTCATAGCTTTGTATACTTTCAATGATGAGCACAAAGTAAAAACTCATACACAAATCCATTGTTAATCCTTTGGGGTAGATTTATGAAGCAGCGTATGCTGCTGTTTCCGTGTGAGCTGCCTGGCTTTCCGAAAACATAAGTTAAGAAGCAGCAGTCATAAGACCGCTGCTCCTTAACTCATCTGCCACCTCAGCCAATAGCTGTGTGAGAAATCTGGCTTGGCGACCTTTGGAGCCAGATTTCCCGCACACTATTTGCTAAGAGGTGGAAACGTCACCTCTCAAGCAAAACAGCGTTCTGCCGTGGGCTGCTTCAGCAGCTCAGAACGGCGAACACTTGAAACAAGTAAAGGATCTTTCAGCATGAAGTATTTGCGTTTCACAAACAAAGAATAACATGAAAACAAAGCAAATTTGATAATAGATGTAAATTGGAAACTGTTTTCAAATTGTATTCTCTCTCTAAATCATGAATTAAAAATTTTGAGTTTCATGTCCCTTTAAAATCTATAAGACATTGCTCCTTTGGGTATATTTGTATATGAAATTGCTGTTCCTGCTAAAAGTAACCACAGCCTGAGAGTAATATTGAGGATATATTTTTTATGATATTAGTTTCTAATTATTTAAACGTAGTGCATGCCACAACGTTATAGCCTAGGTTTCCTTAAAGGGACAGGAAACCTCATTTTTTTTCATTTTTTTTTATTCAGTTAAAGCATACAACTTTAAAAAAAAAATCCAATTTACTTCTATTACCTAATTTCCTTTGTTATTTATTTGAGCATGAACTGTTTGTAAAATACAGCTAAATGGATGTTATAATAGACAAAGGAGTTCCAAGAACTTTCACAGTCATGCCTGGATTTGAACTTCAAACTCATGTTACTCTGTTCCTGTGCCACCAGAGGGCTTTGTATTCTGTGTAAGTTTTTGTATACCTATTACGTGCAGTGGATAGCTCTCTGGCTCCACCTGCTTGCCAGCTACAGGTAGTTCTGAAATCAGCTCTCCTATAAAAGGCTGCTTCACAGACTACTCCCTGCCCTGACATTGTGGTTCATCTTGTTCCTGTTGTTAGTGCCTCTGTCCTTGCCTGAATTTATTTCCAGTTTGGTTCCTGAATCTGGTATGTTCTTTGACTAACCTTTTGGATCTCCCTTGTATTTGATGTAAGATTTGAGTGCTTTTCTGTTTACTGAATATTTTATAGGATTCTCCCTGGATTTGGTGACTGCTTTCAGGTATCTGACCCTAGGCTTGTCACCTGGCTATTCACTCAGTACCAGTCTGTCTCTGATTCCAGTCTTTCCTGTGGCATAATTCTGCTTCTCTGGTATCCTTTTCCTGTATCCTATTCCTGCAGAGAGTGCCTGTCAAATGCTGGTATATTTTTTAAGTGCCTAGACCTGCAGAGAGCACTTGCCAAGTTTCTGTATCAAGAGCATGTACCCAAGTGCTGCATTGAGTATCTGTCACCCGCTTCTGCATCCAAGTTGCACAGAGGGTTTCTGACAAGTTCCAGTCACCAGCTTCTGTACTAAAGCTCTGCAGAGGGTCTCTGCAAAATTACAGTATTCAGCATCTGTGCCAAGCTCTGCAGAGGGTATCGGCCAAGTGCCAGTGGACATTTCTCTCTCAGCCTTATAGTGGGCAACTCCTGTCTAGGCCTCAAGTGGGCAACTCCTGTCTTAGCCTCAAGTGGGTGTTCCTATCACGGCCTCAAGTGGGCAATTCCAGTCTCGACCTTAGAGTTAGAACTCCTATCTTCAGCCCTCAAGTGGTCACTCCAGTCTTGACAATAGAGTAGACAACTCCTGTCTCAGCCTCCAGTGGGAATTCCTGTCTGCAGGCTAAGTTGGCACTTTGTTCCTGTCTTTACAGTGGGCACTCCTGTTCCTGTCCCTATCATTGATATTACCTCAGACTCCAGTTCTGGAGTGGGTGCATCTGCTCACCTATCCTGTCTCCAGGCTCCAGTTCCAGTACAATAAACTTGCTTGCTTGTCTGTTACAAAATCATGCCATAAAGGGGTAATTCCATAACGAAGCACATACCTTTCATTATTCAAGATAGTCCTATGCCTGGCATTATCTTGCATATGCTCTTTACCTCCCCCCCCCCCCACACCTATGCAAAAGGTTGGTGGTCCTGGAGAATAGGATTATGAAGGAAAACATCCTTCAAATCTATTAAAAACATAATTGAACCATAATGAACTAGAGTAAAAAGGACCAAACTGAATTCATTTTAAAAGAAGGAACTCTGACAAACCTGCCAAATTGGAAAAAAAAACATTATTTTTTCCAAAAACTGGAACCGGTACTAACACCTTCTAGGTTCCAGGTCAAGGACTGAGAAAAAAGAAAGGCCTTCTGTATGTATAAGATCTTTCAGAAAGGAAGCCAAAATAACCTTCACCAAAGCAAATATTGACCTGAATCCCATACTGTGACCATAGACATTTATAATCAAAATCCAGAGATTCTGGACAAACTGTGACTAGGCCCCTTAAGAATAGAATCTGGATTGGAAGTTCAAGATATTTGTAAGAGGAAGGCAGTCTCTTAGGTTGTTTGACCTTATTCAAAACAACACTAGACTTCCAGAAAAATGAAAAATGTATGCTCCTAGATTGACTATGGAACGAAAATGGCTATTAAAATAAGTATTTTTAATCAGACGCTCTCATGTCCTTAGGAAGGAAGTTTCTACATCTTCCAAATGTGTTATGTAACCAAGGATAAATAAAGACTTACCCATAAAAGCGCAGATAACGTCTACCATAAAGACAATGTCTGCTAATCATGAAATGAACCACAGCGCTCTCCTGGGTGTACAACAAAAGTCATATCTTAGCATTAATATAATTATTGACTAAAATGGAATTGCCAAAGAATTTGGAAAAATCTTCAGCAGCAGCATCTTCTAAAGCTAGAACAGAGAGATGTATGCATTAAAGAAAGAGCCTACAATTACCCAAAATATGTTATTTCTGTTGAAAACAGGGAACCCACTTGTAAAAAACAAGGCCTTTCTAAAGAATGAAACCAAATTGTATATAGGGCCCGTAAAATGAAAGCATTTAAAGGGAACATCTTTAAAAACGGAGTAAAGTAAAACTGAGTAAAGTAAGTCCTGGCGTGGCCAATTTATAGAAAAAAAAAACTTAGACATGACCTCAGGAATAGGAAATACCTTTAGAGGTTTAGCAAAAGAGAGAAGTCTTTTTTTTTTTACGTAGCTGGTTTAGGGTCGTAGATATTTAAAATATTAAAATCTCTCATAGCCAAACAAAAAAGTTTACCATATCTTGATCAGAATTAGATTCCTAACCATCAGAAATTCTTACATCCAGAGGACAAATTTGATGAGATAGAGGATTAATTGTGTCATTAGCTGGACTGATCTATTCAAGAATCAATATAACCAAAAATATAACTGTTGAAGGATTATCAGACCAAAATGATAAACTGGCTTGGATGAGGCATAACCATCCAACTGCTAGAAGTTGAAGGGTGCAGAAAGTCTTGAATACTGGAATAAAGCTCCCTTGTGGAATGGAAACAAAATGAGAACAGAATACTTTAGTTTAGTTAGAATTCATAAAAAGATCCATACAAAATTGCAAAGCTGAACTGGTAGTAAAAAAACAAGCATCATCAGTGGATCTACCAAACAACAAACAAACACTGTAATAAGCAGCAGAGGATATACTGAGGGAATAAATCAACATGGTCAAACAGGAGGAGGCTGAATAACCAGTCCCAGTGGCACCTGTGGCAGGCTTGTGACCAGAACTCCCACAAGAGATTAACATTGCACAGCTAAGTACTCTCCTATGCCCCTCCCTGCTAAGTTTCACCCTATGAGGAGATACAGAAGCAAAGATCCTTCTTCAATTAAAATAAATTCCTGAACAGCTCAATCTTTATCTGTTTCTGGCAAAGCAAATAAAAATACTTGGATATCATAGAGGTTAGAGGGATTAAAGCTTGTGAAGTTTTTGGGGATCTTGGGGATTTTTGCCTCCTCCTAGTGGCAAGGAGTAATGGCTTGTGGACTCTCACCACCTGATGACAGAAATTAGGAATTGTTTTCACTAAAATAGGTGTTGATTATAATCTATAATTTTATAGCTATTGATATGTCCATGGATGCAGATTAGTCATTTCCAATGGTGATCACAATCAGACATTTTTATAGTTTATCAGAATCACTTTTTAACATTAACAGTTTTGCTAAAAACGGCCCTATACTTAGCATACGTCAGTCCTGTTTGTTCTGATCGCAAGCAATATTCTTCTTACATAAAACAATTTTAGGGCTATTTTTTGCTTTTCAAATTTCACAGCTAAATGAACTTGATAAACTCAGAACAACACAGAGTACCCCAACATTTTTCAGATGTAACATTGTTTTTACGAATACGTTAATATTACTCCCACCATATTGGATGACATTAGAAAGCAACATAATGAAACAGATACAAATGCTACCTGTGCAATCAATTCAAGTTAAAAAATTAATAGTAAGCACTTTTAGGCTAATAAAACAATTGTGAAATCAGTAGCCCAACAAATACACATGCACACTATACTTATAATCCCTTAAAAACACACTTATCTCTATTGTTTTAGAACACAACAGGTTGATTGCACATGTCACCTATCAGCATTTTTAAACAATGTTAAAAAGGATCATTCATTACAGAGACCCTTCACCTCCACAAAAGAGTGAAGGGTCTCTATGTCGAACGATCCTTTTTAATAAAGCCCCCAAAATCACCATGTCTTTAATCATGTGCATTATGTTTTTTAATTAAGTTATCACAAGATTAACAAGACAAATAACAACGTTGTGCTGTTTTCATTTTTTTCTGCTTTTCAAATAAAGATTGCAAGAGAACAAAGAAAAAAATATAATAGAAGTAAATTAGAAAGTTGCTTAAAATTTCAATCTCTATCTGAATCATGAAATTTTGGGGGCCATTTTTAAAATTAACCAAAGATCTGATTTCTGGTCAAGCTCGTGATAGCATTACCAGCCACTTGTAATGGCTGGTTATTTATTATTCCACTTGTAATCTAGCCCATTGTTTCTCAACCTCTGTCTTCAAGTACCCCCAATAGGCCAGGTTTTCATATAGCTGAACTAGTACACAGGGGAAATAATCAACTGATTTGTGAGAGCAGATTAGATCAGCTGATTTTACTTTACCTGTGCATTGGTTCAGCTTTTATAAAAACCTGGTCTGTTGGGGGTACTTGAGGACCGTGGTTGAGAAACACTGATCTAGCCTATAGTATAGTACATTAAAAAAAACCACAGTTTATATTTGAAAGTGTACTTTATTTGTAGTCCCTGGCAGCTTATCATCTAAGCAATCAATGAAGGAAGCACATTCCATTTAGTCTTTTATTACCAAATACCTTAATCCTAGCAGATTCATTATATGGTTAAGATTTTGGCACTGATATGGATCTATTTTAACATTAAGGGTCAAAATGCTTAGCAAGTTTTTAAAGAGTCTCAAAACTTTCCCAGCTCAGACCAACTTAAATACTTTGAGTTTACTATTAGAACTCAACTGAAGAATTTGCCTGCTATTAGTATATAAGTCAGTGGAAGAGATTGTCTTGAACCAAGATTTAAAATGTTTTGATGTTTAAACCCTGGGACATTCTTTTAATTATTACATATGTATATATACAAGGTTGTGTGTATATATAATCAGGATTCTATACAACGAAAAATGAAGCACAGTCATAAGCCTTAAACCAAATTACGGAAAAACATTAGGGACACTGAACCCAATTGTTTTCCTTTGTGATTCAGATAGAGCATGCAATTTTAAGCAACTTTCTAATTTACTCCTAATATCAAATTTTCTTCATTCTCATGGTATCTTTACTTGAAAAGCAAGAATGTAAGTTTAGATGCCGGCCCATTTTTTGGTGAACAACTTGGGTTGTTCATGTTGATTGGTGGATAAATTCACCCACCAATAAACAAGTGCTGTCCAGTGTCTGAGCCAAAA
>CAJPDP010167005.1:0-13026 GCA_905336975.1 Bombina variegata variegata | reverse complement strand
CCGGTTGTGCCGCTGCATCTGGTGAGTTGCTATCACTAGAGGTTCTGGATCCTCCTATTGCTGGATTTACTAGACTTTACTACTCGATGTGGCGCCTCTGTTTTTCCTTTACAGGTCTTCTTTTTATATATAGAAATATCTATGTAAAATACTTAGAACATATTCCCCTTAGTGCAGAACTTTGTAATGTGAAATAGTTACAGTACACAGCATAACACTTTATTAAATATAATTTTTGCATAATTATGCTTTTATATGTTTTCATCTACTTAACTGCAAAGAGCTCCATTGCAATGTATATACAGTATATGTATAAATATGTATTTATGTGTTCAATGTGTATATTACTGTATATTATTGCTTTTATTAAATTTTCTATTTATTTTTATATCCATATATATTGTTCTTCATTTTTTTTTTTTTTATAATATCAGTCCATATACAACTATATATTCTCTAATGTGTAATTTCACTTTTTTGTAATAAAATATTTTGTATATTCACTCTTCAAAATGTTTACATTTTAATCTTTGACTGTTTATTTTTATACACGTCAGCCTATCTTCTTTTAGGCGCTCCCAGTAACAATTGTTAGAAAAAAATAGTTTTCACATATTTCTTCATATACTATCCCCACTGCTGTATATATAGTACAAATCAGATAGAGAATAACTAGTAAGGCTTATTTCAACATTCTGTATTTTTGCTTCATTGCATTCTTTGGAGTTTTGGCTCATTGCACCATCATTTTTATGGTCAATATGAGAACCCTTGCAAAGGGTAATTGGCCAGCAAGGACGACTTGTCATATCCAAACCATGATACAAATTCTCCTATGAAAACTAATTTCTCCTTTAGGACATTATTCTAGTGATTAGAAATTAAAAGTGATATGATGCATGGAAGCCTAAAATATGAATGCAGACTTGTACCCTTCAAAATTTTTTACAAATGGCCATGTTTCTACACCCGCTAAGTATGTCTGAAGGATACAACATGTATTATAAACATATATATATCAATAAAAATAAATATATGTTTATAATACATGTCATCAAGTGTTTGTATACTTAAAATTATAAAGACAAAAATCATAAACATTTGCCTCTTTTGAGATTAAAAAATATAGTTGATAGAAACTAATGCAGGAAACATTCCATTTTACTTGTTACATAATTGTAATATTATTTGTATTATTATTGTTACTACTACTTTGCATATCTTGAAAAATAATATATTATGTCATTAGTTTTCTGTATTTCATCAAAATAAATTCATTATCAGTGAATTTACAATTCAGAAAAATGATCCAGATTTACAATCCAGCAATTAGAATTTATTATTTTGGCAGCAACAAGAATTTTCTCTCTAAATAAGTTAAAGCTGTTTCAGCAATGAATTAGTTGTGTTTGCCTTAAACCTTCACTTATTCTCTTATTGATCGGTAAAAACAGAGAAATTGTGAGCAAAATAGAAAACAAAATAATTTAAGAGATGTTTTCTTACTTTATTTTTTAATTTTCCACCAACTGTATTAAAGGAAAACTAAACCCAAATTGTTTCTTTCACGATTCAGATAAAGCATGCAATTTTAAGCAACTTTCTAATTTACTCCTATTATTAAATGTTCTTTGTTCTCTTGCTATCTTTATTTGAAAAAGCACAAATGTACGCTAAGGAGCCGGCCCATTTTTGGTTCAGAACCCTGGATAGCACTTGCTGATTAGTGGAATCATTAAAGAAAAAAAAATGTTTTTAACATAAGCATTCATTTCTAGGACAGAATACATAAAGCTACTGTACATTTACTCAATGGAACAGAGATCCCCCAAATAAAACAAATACTTTTACAATTTTAATTTATTGGTTCAATTTTTGATGTATATATTAAATGCATACAACATTGATAAAGATGTCGGCTTTATCACTCTACTGGGAGTTGAAATGATTACTAACCAGCTTTGAAATTGTTACAAAAAGTTCTATAAACCTATGTGAGAGAATAAATTAGTGGCTAATATTTAATTTAAAGAATTAATTCTTTTTTTTTAAATCTACACAGAGAAACAAGTGAGATAAAACATGCTTCTGGGATGTATATATATATATATATATATATACTATTGAGATACATGCTTATACTATTGGGATATATCCTTTTTTATCAGCAGTGATGTAAAGGCTTATTTAGTCTAATCACTGGAAACAAAATTGTAATATTTGCTGTTTATTTAGTAAAACTTCTGAAAGGTATATTAGTAATTTATGAAAGGATTATGGGCTGGATATTTCTAATGGTTAATGAAGTGTTACAGTACATTACATTTGAGAGCCCAATGAAACATCTCACGAGAATGAAGATTATAGGTATTTTGGCACTGTCCCTGGTAATGCAAAACCAAGTGATGAACTTGTCTTTTTTGTATGCGGAGCTTGTTTCCTGTCTGAATGACAGCTCCATCAGTCTGCCTGCGCCCTTTAACTGTCCAGTTCTGCTTCATGAAGAGTCTTTGATGACAAAACCAAGGGCGGTTATCCCATCAGCTGCGCTTCTGTCATGGATACTTGCATCCCCTTACTAACATTTCTCTCCTCATTGACAGCCAGCTGTGCAGGAGAATGTGATCTTTAAGAAGAGAAAGGCTTTAATTTGGTAAGGTGAAAGCTCACTGACACCTTAACTGTGCATTTGGTGAAGACTCTGCAGATTCTTCTGTCCTCTTACTAGAAGTTATATATGAGCCTAGATATAAGGAGTTCAAGACTAAATTTGTAATATGCATAGAGAACTCATAAAGCAATACACAGAAGTTCTTCATTATATATTAGGGAATCACAATCAGAGTAGAATCAATATATAAATTATAGTTGTATTACAGACTGAATAGCTTCTCTGAGTCTACATACCATGAGGCCTTGAAAGTTTAAAGATAATGCAATCACCTTTTTGCTATGAGCCTGGCACGGCACTTCTGCTGATAATGATATAGAATGTAATTTTCAAGTAATGCTATATATTATTATGTTTCAGTCAATTATAGTTTGCTCTGTGAAAATATGAAATGCAGTTCTTGTAGATTGTGGTTTACTTTTCTGTAATATACCAAACCGCTAGGCTCTTCCAGATTGTGGCTTATTTTTCTATAATATACCAAACCACTAGTAGTGCCACCATTTTATTGAGTTAAACTGAAAATATGTATATAATGATTAAAAAAAACAAACAGTTTTTACACTTGGCTTGCAAAAAACATATTTTATAGTCTTTTTCCTTTTTTCATACAAACTTTTTCAGCCCTATGGTGTCTTCCGGACATTTGATCTAGAAATGTTGTTTAGATATTTTATTTAAGGTTGTTATACTGTCTTATTATGTAATACAATGTAATGTGTTAAGGTGTTGCATCATCTAGTGGCCGATTATGGTACTCTCCAGAATTTAATATTGGGAGATTTTAGCCCTGCCTCCCAGAACGTATTATTTCCTTTTCCTGCTACTGCAGTGAATTGTGGGATAGAGAAGGTCATTTTCTCACCACATGAGCTGAGAAGAGTACCTAGTTTTAAATCTCTCCTCTTATAAAAGCATCGTCGGTAATAAATAAAGTTTATTATTTCCTCAGCCATCTTACTGCTTCTGTCGCTTCACAAGCATTTTATGTATGTTATAACTGCTTATTTTGTATTAATAGTCAGTTGCCTCTCTAGATAGCTTGCAGTCTGGTTTACTTATATAAAACCCATCTCTCCTGTTATCATGATTTGTTAACTGTCTTATTGTAATGGAGTGTTATTCTTATATATTCTGTATTTTTACAGTTTGTATTACTCTGTTTTCTCTTAGTTTTACCCCATTCCTATGGCTGGTTAATAAAGACACAGACTTCAACTCAGTCTCATTTGTTGACCTGTAGGAGGGAGTTTAGCTGCCTGTCTAACTCCACATAGACCCTGGGGGTACGTGTAGTAGAGACAGAACAGTAAAACAACGTTGAACAGAAGTGGATGAGAAAACTGACTAAACAGAGGCCCACTACTGTCAACACAGTTACCTGCAAACAACAGCCTGCAACCTCTAAACAGTCAAACAATGTCACAAAGCCAGGCATCCTCATACAAAACAAAGTCCAGAGTAAGTGACTCTACTAAATCATCTGTTGGCGAGGCGCAAAGGCAAAAGCCCCAAAAGCACGCGTCGCCTTTGCAGAACAGGAAATACAGACAAAAAAAGAGAAAGCTCTTCTAGAAGTCAACCTAGAGAAGCTAGCAATAGGAAGCGGCAGCAGCCATAGCTGAAGCAAAAACCCTAGAAGCAGCTGTGCACCCCAGCAGTGAACACGGCAGAAGCAGCCACGCTCTCGATCCAGAACAGGACCACCAAGATACACTACAATGCAAAGCAGAGTATGTCTATCAACACTCCAAATCAGTCAGCATCCCTCAGCCTGTACAATCAGGTAGCTGATCCGGAAGTTCAGCACTTTGAACAAGAAAATACAGAGCAGAATGACACTGCCCGCTACCACTACCCTACACAGCAAGTACATCAGCATCCATTCCAGCATACAGAAACACCTTTCACACCAAAACGGTATGATACCGGCTGGCCTAAATCAGAGACTCCTATAAGGTATGGCCATACACCATGACGTCCCTTTGACTACACACCGCAAACCTATTCTAGCCCTAACCAAGCTACGATGGATTTTACCAAGTTCTTTGCATGACGTGAGCTTTTTACTAAAGGACTTGTAAAGTTCAGCGATTGTCCAGAAAACTACAGACTGGCGATCTACCTTTCAGAACACAATCCGAGACTTAGATTTTTCGTGCAGTTAAGAGCTAGATTTCCTAGTAAACTGGCTTGGAAATGAGTCTGCTGAACATGCTAAAGGAATAAGAACTACTAACATAAACTACCCAGAAACAGGCCTTAGAATGGTCTGGGAAAGACTGCTACGAGTTCAACAGAGGCCATAGGAAGCGCATTGTTTAAAAGAATTGAAGATTTCCCTAGAATAGCTAGTAAAGGTTATCAGAAACTTAGATAACTGAGTGACCTGCTAATAGAACTACAGGTAGCTAAATCAGAAGGAGACTTGCCAGGACTTGCATTCCTTGACACAGCTAGGAGCATTAACCCTATAGTCCAAAAGCTCCCCTACAACCTCCAGGAGCAATGGACTACACATGGCTCCAAGTATAAACAAACTCACAAGGTACCATTCCCTCCCTTCAGAGTGTTTGTGGACTTTGTAAATCAGCAAGCAAGAATTAGAAATGATTCCAGCTTCAATTTTACACTGTCATATGCTACCCCTTCTGGTCTCAAACACCATAAAATACCAGTGGCGGTCCATAAAATGAATGTTTCCCCTACAGATTCTTTCTACAAGCCATCAACCTCTCCCTAAATAGCGGATAAAATCAAAGATTCTAGTCAACATTGTCCCCTGCACATGAAACCACATCCTCTCCTGAAATGCAGAGGCCTCAGAGAGAAACCCATACAGGACTGTAAGGCCTTCCTCAGGGAGAACAATATCTTCTACAAGTGTTGTTCATCAACATCTCACTTTGCCAGAGACTGTAAGGTCAGTGTAAAATGTACAGAATGTGACAGCACAGATCATAACACAGCCCTACACCCTGGGCTACCCCCATGGACTCTAACGCTGATAGTACTCAAAAACATAGTGAGGAGCAAAAGAAAGCTGAGACAGATATATCAGCAGTTACTTCACAATGTACTCAAGTCTGTAAGGATCGTATAAGTAGTAGGTCTTGCTTAAAAATCTGCTTAGGCAGGGTCTACCCAACAGACCAGAAGGACAAAGCTATACAAGTTTACGCAATCCTAGATGACCAAAGTAACAAATCTCTTGCAAAATCTACCTTCTATGACATTTTTAACATTAAAGGCCCAACTCTCCCTACTCTCTAAGAACTTCTTCAGGTACAGTTGAGACAGAGGGGAGGAAGGCTAGTGGATATCAAGTTGAGTCAATAGATGGTCAGGTATGCTTACCCCTGCCAGCCTTAATTGAATGTAACCAGATTCCTGATAATAGAGCTGAAATTCCCACCCCAGATGCTGCAATGCATCACCCTCACTTAAAGCGCATAGCTCATCTTATACCAGTACTCGACCCCAAGACCCGATAGTCCTACTCCTTGGGAGAGATATCATAAGATTTCACAAAGTTAGAGATCAGATTAATGGTCCTAACAATGCTCCCTATGCTCAAAGACTTGACTTAGGATGGGTCATTATAGGAAATGTTTGCCTAGGAAGCGTGCACAGACCCACTTCATTCAACAACATGCTTACTCAGACTCTAGAAAATTGGCGCCCCTCCCTTTTCCAATCATGTAAAAATCATTTCCTCGTAAAAGAGCTGTCACATAGCACCTATTTGCCTCACCAACCCTCCTTAGGTCCTTGCAGTGACAATGATCAAGATCACTTAAGGTGCTCAGTATTTCATAGCACAAAGAGGGACTATCAGGTAGCAATGTCCTTCGAGGACAAACTGTTCTTAGAGATAATGAAACAGGGAATAGTTAGATCGCCCCTCTACCCTTTAAACCCCAAAGACCATGTCTACCTAGTAACAGAGATAATGTCTATTAATGCTTTATATCTCTTAGGCACAGTTTCCAAAGAAAGCCAGAAATGAGAAACCACGTTTTCACCTTTACGGAGAAGTTAATTGAGAATGGTCACGCAGAGATAGCACCTGCCTTAAAAGATGACGAAGAATGCTGGTACCTACCCATATTTGGAGTATATTATCCAAAGAAGCCAGGTCAGATTAGAGTAGTGTTTGACTCTAGTGCTAAATATTTAGGTGTCTCTTTAAACAATGTCCTCCTACCAGGTCCTGACCTTAATAACACACTCTTAGGAGTACTACTCCATTTTCGCAAAGACTGTTGCATTTATGGCTGATATTCAACAGATGTTTCACTGCTTCCTTGTTAAAAAAGAACATAGAAATGTCCTAAGATTTTTTTGGTTTAAAGATAACGAACCCTCCAAAGGCATCCTAGAGTACCGTATGTGGGTACAGGTCTTGGCAACAGCCCCTCTCCTGCAGTAACTATTTATGGACTCAGACATTCTGCTAAGGAAGGGGAGGCAGAATATGGGACAGACGTTAGACACTTAGAAAACAACTTTTATGTGGACGATTGTTTAAAATCACTACCTACAGATGAGGCTGCAATTAGTCTCCTCAGGAGAGCTCAGAGAATGCTTGCCTGTTCAAATTTAAGACTCCATAAAATTGCTCCTAACAACAAGGAGGTAATTAGAGCCTTGGTATGCTTTGGGACTTAAACTCTGACACCTTTATCTTTCATGTCAGCAAGGAAGAGAAACCTTTCATCCACAGAGGTGTCCTGTCCATCATAAACAGCCTTTATGATCCTTTAGGGTTTGCAGCTCCAGTCACCATCCAAGGTAAAGCAATACTCAGAGATTTAACCTGTGGAACTCCAGATTGGGATGATCCACTTCCCACTGAGGAAAGGGATCTGTGGACACAGTGGAAAAACTCTCTAACAGCTTTAACTAAACTTCATAGAAGTTTGAACACAAAACCTGTGTGTTTTCTCTGACTCATCCTTCAAAACAATTGTTGGTGTAGCTTATCTAAAAACTGTAGACATCAAAGGACAATGTCATGTAGGATTCATCATGGGTAAAGCTAAATTTGCACCCTGTCCTGAACATACGATACCCAGATTAGAACTTTGTGCTGCCGTATTAGCAGTGGAACTAGCTGAACTGATTACCTTAGAAATGGAGATTGAGATCAAGGACACTGAGTTTTATACAGACAGCAAAGAAGTCATAGGTTATATTTGCAACAACAACAGACATTTCTATGTTTACGTCAATAACAGGGTGCAGAGAATCAGGAGGTCCACCCACCCACCCAAACAATGGCGCTTCATATCTACTGTTTAAAATCCTGCAGACCAGGCAATTAGATCTGTTGCTGCTAACTATCTAAGAGACACAATATGGCTTACAGGTCCTGCATTCTTGTACAATTCAGAACACACCACTTCTAACCATGACACATTTGAACTGGTAGATGCAGACGCAAATGAAAACATCCATCCACAGGTGTCTACATTACTTACAGTAACTTCAAGCAACCAACTTGGATCCCTCTGATTCAGCAAGTTCTCCACCTGGAAATCACTTGTTAGAGGTATCGCCTACTTATCTCATATAGTACATTCTTTCAAGGATACCCCATCTGCAGAGGAAAAGGGCTGCAAAGAATGGCACCACTGTAACAGTGCTTACAAAGTAACCGAACTAGAACAATCAAAAAACTTGAATATTCGTACAATCACACAGGAACGTGTGGCCTCTAGGTCTTGTTATCAAAACACACCTGTGAAGACAGAAAGGTCTGCAGAGTTGAACTCAAGGTTCACAAACAGAATGAGACCAAACTATTCCTCAGACCAGTGACTGAACTTGTTCTACTGTTTTTATCTAAAGACTCAGGACATATGATCTAGAAATGTTGTTTAGATATTTTATTTAAGGTTGTTATACTGTCTTATTATGTAATTCAATGTAATGTGTTAAATTGTTGCACCATCTAGTGGCCGATTATGGTAATCTCCAGAATTTAATATTGGGAGATTTTAGCCCTGCCTCCCAGAACGTATTATTTTCTTTTCCTGCTACTTCAGTGAATCGTGGGATAGAGAAGGTCATTTTCTTACCACAGGAGCTAAGAAGAGTACCTGGTTTTCAATCTCTCCTCTTATGAAAACATTGTTGATAAGAAATAAAGTTTATTATTTCCTCAGCCACCTTACTGCTTCAGTAGCTTCAGAAGCATTTTATGTATGTTATAACTGCTTATTTTGTATTAATAGTCAGTTGCCTCTTTAGATAGCTTGCAGTCTTACTTATATAAAACACATCTCTCCTGTTATCATTATTTGTTAACTGTCTTATTGTAATAGAGTGTTATTTTGATATATTCTGTATTTTTACAGTTTGTATTACTCTGTTTTCTCTTAGTTTTACCCCATTTATAGGGCTGGTTAATAAAGACACAGACTTCAACCCTGTTTAATTTGTTGACCTGTAGGAGGGCGTTTAGCTGCTTGTCTACCTCCACATAGACCCCGGGGGTACGTGTAGTGGAGACAGAACATGAATCCTATGAGGAGGATTTCAATTAAGGAGAATGTTCTCCTCAATTAAGTTATTTGAAAATAAAATGACTCAGTTTAGGCTTACGTTTTGTGCCATCAGAAAGTTTTAATCGTTTCCAAACCTTGATTGATGTCAATAGGTTGATTAGAAATTTAACTTTAAAAAAGCATTTTAGCAAATGAGGCCATCAACAATCTAAGAGATGTAATCACTGAAAATAAAAATTATCTAACTTTCCAAGAGGTTTGTGACTTGGAGACACTAGAGGCACTATTTGAGGAGGGGACGAGTACAATGGAAAATATGGTGCATGACACTAAAGATGAGTTTCCGTTGTTTAGGGGTGCCTCCAGTTTCTATCCAATACAATCCAGAGGGGGTATTTTAGAAAAGTTCCAGAGGATAGTGGAGCGAGATCTGACTGCTTATTCCAAAAATGAAAAGAATTATCACAATCTGAGTAGAGAAGAGAGATTGACCCTAAAGAGATTGGAAAAAAATAAGGAGTTGATCATAAGGGCAGCAGATAAGGGGGGTCGGTATTTGTTATGGACAGGTCTTATTTTATAAATGAAGCACTAAGACAACTTAACAATCCTCTCCAATACCATACTTTAAACTTTAATCCGGTGAGTCAGTTTAAAAGAGAATTACATCAGTTAATTGATGATGGTAAAGAGGAAGGGTACTTGGATGAAAAGACTTGTGATTTTCTCTGTGTTGACAATCCCATTACCCCCATTTTCAATGTTTTACCAAAAGTACATGTCTTTAATGAATGTAGAAGGCCAGCCTATCATTAATGGGATAGGCTCCCTGTTCGAACGTCTTTCACAGTGGCTGGATGCTATTCTCCAGACACTGCTAAAAGAAATGGCTAGTTACTTGAGAGATACCAAGCAGTTGCTAGTAGAGATGGAATCTTTTGTCTGGAAACAAGACTATAACTGGGTAACAGTGGACGTAACTGCTTTGTATTCTTCTATACCCCATGATAGAGGTCTGGAAGCATTGGATTTCTTCCTTAAAAGAATATCTGGTTATCATCAAGATTTCTGCAGGTATATCCTACGGGTAACACAGTTTTTGTTAACACAATTTCTTTACATTTGAAGATGTTTATTACCTCTAGAGATGTGGGACAGCAATGGGGGCAAAGTTTGCCCCCTCCTATGCTAACCTTTTCATGGGTTGGTGGGAGCTGTCCCACATCTATGGTGTAATGACCCCCTAAAGGGCAAGATAGTATATTACCGGAGATATATAGACAATCTGTTGATCGTCTGGAAGGGTGACAAATTGGAAGCTAAAAAAATGTATAAACCTTTTGAATCAGAATGAGGTTACAATTAAGTTCCCTTATGAGTTTGGGGGGAAAACAGTAAATTATCTAGATGTCACTTTGACAGGGACAACCGATAGTAAGGTAAACACAGAGGTTTACAGAAAACCAATATCGGGTAACACCTTACTGCATGCACGCAGCTGCCACCCCAAAAGGGTCTTTAATTCAGTCCTAAAAGGACAGTTTATAAGACTCAGAAGAAACTGTTCAATAGATGACATCTATAAAAAAACATGCAGAGGACCTTAAAGAAAGATTTCAGAAGAGGGGGTATAGTGGTGCTGATATAGAGAGAATAAAGTCAGGTGTTGCTAGTAAAGACAGGACTGGACTTTTGAGACCCAAAAGACCAGAAAAAGGTAGATTTGAAGGGGTCTTTTTCATAACTCAGTACAGTAATCAGTTTTACCAGGTTTGTAATATTGTTCGAAGACCAGTAAACAGCTCTTCAGTATAAAGCAGGGAAATGAACTACCCCTTTAGTACAACATTTCAAGACCATACATAACAAGGAAGCAAGGTCCCTAAGATGGACAATAATATGCAAAAGTAGGGGAGGTTATAGGGACAAATTACTATGTGAAAGTGAAGTGTTTTGGATACACGACTCAAAACAAGGATACCAGAAGGATTAAACTCCAAATATGATGTCATCAATTTTTGGCAGTAAAAAATCTGAAACCATACCATTGGCTGGTTGTGAGGGTGTGTCCTTTAACACTTAACTCTATGCATCCTTCACCCCTAAAATATGCCAAAACTCAGTATCAAAGAAAATATTTGGGTTAGATGAGACAATGTGATCTGGGGTTATATTCTCAGAATAAAGATCTGCATTCTTACTCCATGTAAATATATATTTTTTTTCCCATTACCTTACTCTAAGACATATCAATATTCTCCCTTTGGACCATATGTCAGACTGAATTTGAGAAATGGTTAGTAGAAATAAGATTAAATGTACCAAAGAGCCTAAATATGAGGTCATGCATAAGACATGTAAGTGAAGGGTTTGTATATGTATGTATTGGTTAAGATATCCCCAATTTAATGAAATATGTGTATCATAAAGGATAGTGTCTACAATTAGATCATGAGAGTATATATATCTATTTGATTTTAGGAGATTAACAATAAGTGTTGTTTAAACCGATGTATGAATAAGAATATGATTATACCTGTCAATATGTTGTAAGCCAATATGATGTGAGATGTAAGATATAAATAAATATTTTATAAATAAATAAATATCAGCTTTGTTGTCAAAAGCGGAAAAAAGGTGGAGTGTGAGCGTTCTATGCCAAGGTTGTTTTTAACCAATAAGCAAGTTTTTATGATGATATAAGGTCCAATTGGGCCTATGGACTATAGCTACGATTACAGCTGTCCAGCCGAAATGCATCAGCAAGTCCGGGAGTGCGCTCCCACCTCCTACCAACATTGCTGCTTGGTGCATATGATGTACTAATATGTGGATTTTTAACTGTATTGATAAATAAAAGTTACATTTTACTATCACTGAGAGTGCTCCTCTGATTGGAATTTGGAAGCGGACATTCACCTATTGCCATCACAATACATTCTCAACACTCATTAATTATATGAATACCATAGGTATCTTGACATAATGGCCATACTTCCTTAGTCACTTCAGGACCCCAACATCTATAAATGACGTTTTTAAATCTTAATTTACTATTTGTTTGTAAGTCACGCTTGCACTATTGTGATTGTTTCTAATTGGACAGCACCATCGTGACTTTCATAGAAACCTATTATAATCAGTTTCCTTCCACACCACAGCCAACCCATCTGAATGCATATTTTATGTTCAGGGCCGGATTGGGAGCAAAAATGTGTCTGGACATTTTAAGGCAAAGCAGCCCACCCAGTTTTTTATTGAACGGCACACATACACACACTCATATGCCGGCACACCACACATACACGCTAATAAAACACATTAATGAAATAAGCACACACAATATAAGTTAACTGTGTGCAATGTGCAACTGCATATGATAGTTTCAACATCTAGTAACTGCATTATGCTTTTTAACTGTGTGCAATGTGCAACTGCATAAGATAGTTTCAACGTCTAGTAACTGTATTATACTTCTATCTCTTTGTACCCCTCTGAGTCTGCTTATTCTGTAATATGCTATAACTGGGTGGTCAGATCTGCAGTGCTGACTGACTGAGCTCTGGCACTGTGACTGCGCACTCTACTCTGCTGATGATGAGTCTGTCTCTGCTCTACTCGCACTCTCTCTCTGAACTGGATTAAATATCGCACGGCACCGCCCGCTGGATGTTGACAGATATATGTGACGTCATCCCAGTGCCACTAGCTGGTGCGCAGGAAGTCCGATTCCCTCCTGGAGTCTCCATGTCAATTAGTGATGGGAAGTTCGGTTCATTTTGATGAATCGGTTCATTTCGGACAGTTCGTTTAACTGAACCGATTCATGAACCGATTCATCAG
>CAJPDP010166935.1:0-11297 GCA_905336975.1 Bombina variegata variegata | reverse complement strand
ATTGAGTAAAAAGGAATATTAAGGAGAATTTTTAATAAGCGAGGAGTGTTAGATAAAAAGTATACCTGAGCGCATCACCCAGGAGTAGGACATAGCAAGGCCATTGGACAAAATATTGAGATAACGTGTTCAGCTTAGAACACCAACATATTTTCTCACAGCATAATAAGCTGTTATAATAAACTTATAATTTAACCATTACTAACTAAAATTGATGACTAAAGACAAAATGGTGTCAGTATTGCTATATACAGTATATTCTAACAATATATATATATAGATCACACACACCTCTCCATTCAATAAAACCACAATAATGGATAAGACTAGCAAGGATGGAGGGACTGTTAGTGAAGCTGTCCTACTGACAGTTCATTAAAATAAAAAAATATGCAGTAAAACCACAATTTCAAAATAATAAAGCCTTTAGCAAAGGTAGCGAGTACCTTATGACTAAGAATATCATAGAAGAATACATCTCCTTGTAAGGCTTAGTGAATAAATACTGTTGCTTTAGGTTGAGAAAAATAATGCAGGTAGCACTGTATAATAACATTTGGAAATGCATTTTTTTTTTTGTAAATGAAAAATTGTCCACTTTACTAAAGCCAGACAAAATTGTTGATAATGATAGAATGCCCACATTATTGTACAACATATGTTTCCCAAGAATCTGTTTTTATACACCTGAGTCACTGTAAAATAAATCACACTTTATAATGATAATATCAATGCTACTGGTAAGCATTAAAGCGTATGGCAAATAGTAGCAGGATTTTAGAGGGATCATATATTTTTGGATTGCATTTATTATTAGAATTGTTTGCTTCATACAAGAAGGCACAGCCAGCTTTCTGCAGTCTGCTGATAAGGAAATAGATTAGTCAGGAAGCCACTGTGAAATAAATGAGAGCTTTTCCACATTTCAGAATTCATTACTCAGGCGCAATTCATTGCCAAGAGTAGATAAATGATACGGATGTGAATGTAGAATGCAATAATAATAATAATAATAATAATAATAAAAATAATACAAAATACAGAAAATGGAATAAACAAACAACTTTTAAAATGTTATGGGTAAATCTATGAAAAATTAGCCAAGCTATGAATAAATAATGAAGCAGTAAATTACATATCTACAGCATCACAATGGGTAATTTTACTAAAAGGGACAGTATAGTGGAAAAATGACATGCTGTAATTAATTAATGTAATTTTGTCATTTGTAATTTTAGCACAAGCAACCTTGAAACTCTATGAGTTAGCCCCACAAAGAGGTTAAACACATAGTTAAAGTGAAACTGCATCTGACCCAATTAGCAGCAGTTGCACAGCTGGGTCATGTCATGTGATTACTGCTATCAATTAGGTCACTGGTAGGCCAGCTTGGGACCAGCAGTTCTTTGTGTCTCCAGAGCAGTAATTTAATTATAGCCTCAATAACAAACTTTCTGATATCGGCTCATGTTAGGTTTTGGCAAGCATGGGCAGAGTATTTTTTGAGTGATACCAATCCAAAATCTATTTGGCTACTAAAAGGCTACAACCACAAACAAGTTTTCACTCCAAAATGTCCCAAAACATTTTTCTCAGTTGTTAAGTAGTTGTTATTGAGATCAACACAAGGAATTCAACTGAAACTGACAAAAACAATGGCAGTTTTACACTTTTAAAGTTTACATTACAGGTGCATTGAATTAACCCCTTTGTACAATTTAAAGGGAAAGCCTCATTTACATGTTTGAGATGAACCTATTGTAATCTGAATCTCTACTGATAACTGGTAAACAACGTGAATGCAATTTGTATATGGGCATAATGGTTATACTGGGCATGATTGCTCAATTATTATATTGACACTTTTAATCTTTTAAAAGTATTTATTTTCCCAATGATCAACTGAGAATGCACTGAAGAAGAACATGGTAGGAAATGAGTTTCTATTAGAAGAAAGTGGCTACAAATGATTTAATCTTCTACAATGGGATTTTAACAGTTCTTTTACTGTAAATTGTGCTAAATTACAAGGTTTATTCTATTACAATAATATAGCTGCAAACATGTTGCCATAAACTTCCAAACTTCACTGTAAAGAATGAGGTTTGTCTTTGCCCAATTGTTATTACTATTATTGAGACTGATGCCTGTGGCCATACCAGAGTGTATTGCACATTTGCAATTAGAATTATTCCATATTGTCATGGAATACTCACAAATATGTCAAAAAATCCAGTTAGAGACTTTATCAAGTGCCTTTAGCTGCCAATAAACTGCCACCCTTTTCCATAGCATTATGAAGATACATTTATCATGACTAAACCAAAATAATTATTTGAACTGTAACTGCCTATAAGTTACTCTCTAACACATTGTTTCTTATCTATATCCACAGAATTTAAGGCAACATAAAAATTCAGCCTCTGCATAATATCAAGCAGTAACTGTTATAATGCACACGTGCAGTGTGCCATCTCTATTCGCCAGTTGGTGACTATGGGGTCCTGTAGAAAAGTTTATCTTTAATTTGCAATAATCCCCAAAAACTGTAAGTGAATTTCTTAGAAAGATCTTTAGATAAACCTTCCTAGAGGATTGTACTTTAAGGTTAAATCTCTTTATATTGATTGTTGGCCCTCTAGAGGAAGCATGGGACAAAGCACAATTTTTTATAACAAAGCAAGTATTTCTTATAGGGCCAGTCTGCTCCAGAATTTTTATTGTTTAAAAAGATAGACAATTAGAAATTAGCATATGAGCCTACCTAGGTTTAGCTTTCAAATAAGAATACCAAAAGAACAAAGCAAATTTGATGATGAAAGTAAATTGGAAAAAAAATGTTTAAAATTGCATGCCCTGTCTGAATCATGAAAGTTTAATTTTGACTAGACTTAATTTCCCTTATGTATACTATGTATATATAATAATTTAATCAATGTCCCATTAATAATAATATGCAGGACACTCTTACTCCTGTTATGTGTCAGGTCTTCATTTAGTCGACCACTCTGCTGTTAATTATATTTAGCCACTTAATTAACATCTTATTGTAGGCTGCTCTGTTAAGAATATTACTATGTTTATTACATAGTCATAATATATATATATATATATATATGTATATATTTACATATACCAATGGAGCAAAAAGGCTTAAAACATGGTGCTGAATTTTGTAAACCTATTTACAAAATATTGATAACCAATTTAAACTTTTAGCTATCAAGCAGCATGGACCTGACTACACATTTTTTCATCTCCCTTTGATGTGCTATCAGTTTGCTGCAATTATTGTCTGAATGCTCCTTCTAAATAACATATATCAAGATTCATTATATACTACGCTACTATATGAGACCAAAAAACAAAGCAATGATCAGCACTTTACACCATCTATGGATTTGTGAGTATAACATCGAGTAATAGAAAAGGTGTTCTAAAAGGGGAAAAAAGACGTTTTCACTTCAAAAGAACAGTGCAACAATATAACAGAGATTTTTGGACACAGCAAAAATTATTGATCCAAATTTTTATCAAACTGAATTAATAATAACAAAAACTATTACTACAGATCTGGGTTTCTGTTATTTGTTGCATATTATTTATTCTCATAATATCATAACAACCTTAATTTATTATTGCTAAATAAGGGCTGTTCAAAAATTGTTATCTCTCAGAAACATATTGAAGATTGTGAACCTCAGCCGGTATTTTAAGTGTATTTTTCCAGTGATTACAGTCCGAAGAAGCCTCTGCTGTTAATAGCCCAAAGCTCAAAATTCTTACCTCCCAAAAAAACATAAAATCATTATCTGCACTAAAGGGACATTACACCCTTGCATCAAATGGACGAAGGTACTATGTCCAGCACATATTGCTGTCCCCACTGTCAGCTTAGACAGCAGGAGTCCAAACCAAGGGACAGAAGGCATCTGCCTTCATATAGTAAGACAGCACTGATCGTGCTCCCTACCATATGAAGCCAGATCACTGATCATTAAAGAGAGTAACAGTCTGTGTCACTCTCTGTAATGATCCTCCGCTGGTGCCTAGTGGGATTAGTAGGAGGGACGCAGGTGGGCAGCCCAGCGGAGAAGAAGGGTGGGAGGGGCAGGGTTTCCTGTACTACATCAAACAATTATGAAGGGAGAGGTATATATAAAACACCAGAGGCGCTATTTCTGTTTGAATGGAGTAATAGCAAAAATTTTATAAATTCTTCTGGTGCTAAATACATTTTATATGCATAGTATGGAGGTTATTCCACGCTTCCTTTGAGTCATGAATGCTGCCATGTTTAAATTGACCTTTTATTGCATTTCATTGCTGATGTGTTTGCACATGCGTAGTAACTGCAGATACCTAGCAGAGTAACCTAAGTGTCAACATGGCAGCACCCATAATTAGAGGGAGGTACATGAAATCTACTTAGTGTTTAATGTCCTATTATTGAGAACCCCCCCATAATTTTGCATATTTAGTGATTACATCACAGATTTAAGGTTGATCCATTTAATAGTGAGCAATGATGCTGATAGGTGATGTGGGCAACTAACCTCTTGTGCTCCAAAACCACATATTTGTGTATGTCTCTATTAAAGGAATTGAATAGTTGTGTTATTGGTATAGTGGACAAATGTGTTTGTTGGGTTATCAATTTTACTTATTTTTATTAGTGTAAAAGTGCTCACATTTTTTTTTATTTTAGCTTTGATTAATTGAAGGGTTTGTATCTGTTAAGTGATATAGCTTCCAAACGTCATACAGTATGGCAGTATATTATGCTCATGCACAAAACAAATGTTACTTTCAAAAACTTTGGGGTACATGGTAATTAGTCAAAAACTATTCTCTATGGTTTATCGTGATCTTTTAGCTATTGAATCCCATAAGTGAAAACTGGCTCTGTAAATATGTTGTTAAGTGTTTAGAATTTTGATTGTGATCAGAAAACAGGACTGGCACATATTAAGTTAAGGCCATTTTTCACAGAAACAATAATGAAAAAATTCTGTCAGTAAGCAATGAAAATGGCTTATTCTGATGGTGTTGACATTGGAAATGGCTCATTGGTAGCCTACACATGCTGATATTAAGTGATTGTGATCTACCCCTAAATGTGTTATGTCAACACTGCTGTAACTAGATCATTGCAATCTTCAGTGAATGACAAATCACTTTCAGGTTTAGAGATTAAACAATGTTTCTTTTATCACAGCGTTCAAGAGAAACTGATGTAACTGATAAAAAGTAGAGGTATCAAAAGAAGACATACCCATCTTTCCATAAAACATCACTTTAATTCTGTTTCTTAAAACATGAACAGGAGGCTTTCACATACGTGCAGAGGTGAAGTTAGGTAAGGTTAAGGGTTTGGTTATGATTACGGCCGGGCGGACGAAATGCGTAAACCATACCTAACTTTACCTTTGCACGTATGGGAAAGACTCCTGTTTATGTTTTAAGAAACAGAATAAAAGTGATGTTTTATGGAAAGATGGGTATGTCTTTTTTTGATACCTTTACCTTAACCAGTACGTCCAGCCAATTCTGATAACCTGTACCCGGAGATCCAATCACCATCCCTGGATGACATCACCCAGACACTGGGAGTTAGACCGAGAGCAGAGAACAGCGTTTGATACGGCTTGTCTTAAACTATCAAGTGAGATGTGTATTTCCTCCTTTAGTTAATGGAAGCCGCACACAAGTATCCTGATGCAGTATATACATAGTATGACTGCGCTAAGTCTATAAAGTATGTCTGCTAACACGGACATTGCGTTGTATGCTGGATGCTGAATATCATTGTTTGGCTTATTATGTGATGGATCTATCTGCATGTAAGCCGTTCTTTTGTGGGAACATATGTTGAAAATACTATTGAGGAGCTCTCAAATTCTACTTTGTTTTGACTGATAAAAAGTAGGTCAGATAGAAAACCAATGTTTATCATAAACATGTATACTGCATTCTGTATAATTCACAATCAATATTTTTATTTTCCTTTTTAAATGATTTTTTTTTTGGGCTATGCACAGATACAGGTAGAATAGGTACATACTTAAGGTGACAGAATTTTGGAACCCAGAAATTTCTTAATGCATTTTTATTGATTTTCCCAGAAATACAATAGGCATCAAACACAGTGTTCATGACAAACGTTACCTGTTTGGTTCACAGAGGCCTCTCAATTTTTTACATATTATATATAATCTTCTTTAAAGAAAAGTACTATGCACATGCATTATACTCACTCCAATACAAACAAACTAGGTTGCCTACAATGGCTGGTCATGAAGTCAAAAGACATTAGAAATTATTAAGAAAAAGGAAACCTAAAAGGCGTAAGAACTATAAAGAACATATCACAATATACTGTATATTAAATAATTATATATATATATATAGATATAAAACAAGGAATAGGTACAGCACTATTAAGCCAGCATAGATCCAATTTGTAGTGCTTTTTTGATATATATATAAAAATTCATAGTTTATCTAAAATATAAATAATTAAATTAGAAAAATATAAGATAAGATTATTTCCATTTTAATGTCTTGTCAGAACAAGCTTTAAATAAATTGCACCAAAAAAACAATCCATCAATTATAAATCATATATATGCTGCTTTTGTGTTAGTTCTGCTTGGCCTGAATACCCATGTGATGTATGCACCATGGCAACAGCAGACTTTCTGAATATAAATTCATCCTTAGAATAGTTTATGGATTCAGTATATAGCAATTGTATTAAAAAAAACAACTATGAACCAAGTAAAATCTAACTGTGAAAAAAAAAAGGAAAATGGCATGATGCAATAGGTATGCTAAACTTAAATGCTGTACCACCTTCCCCAAAGACACACAGAAGCATAAGCACTTGTTGTTTTATGATGTAGTCTACAAGAGAACCTTTACTGTTTCATAGAAAACACAGATTGCAAAGTACTTGGTGTCAAAGTGACTGACAGTCTACCCAGTAATGTGGCTACAGTGGAGTCATGAAAATTGGGCAAGGTAAGCCATTTCATTAATATAATAGTACAAACATCTTTTAATTTATAACATGTTTCAGCATATATAAGGCACTCTCCGATTTTCATAGCGCTGGGTCTTTTGGAAGAGTGAGTGTGTTTATCACTTAAATGGGATCACCGCTCAATAATTGCATTATTTCTAAGTTGACAAGTAGAGCATTTCCTCTTATGAATAATCAAAAACAAATACTTTAGAAAGACTATATTGAAAATACAGGCCCCAAAATAGAAACTGTGTGTGTATATACTGTATACATATATAATAAATATGTATGTGTATATGTGTATATATATATATATATATATATATATAAATATATATATAAATATATGTATATGACTGACAATGTATGTGTATCTGTAACATTTAGAATGAACTAAACCTATTAAGGAATAGTGTAGTATTTGAACGTTGAATATATATTTAAGTCCTTATCAATTTAAAAAAATATGGCTCATACTGGTGGACAGGGGTTGTGTTATATAATTTAGTTATTTGCACCATTGAGAAATAAGTAATGCACTCATACATATGATTAATCCGTACAGTATGTAGAAAAAGCGCTGTAATGCTGGAGAATTATAATACAGTATATTCCTCCCCCACCACCACTGAGTGCACGTCATACAGGTAATATCTATAGATCTATGTCCTTCCTATCACAATTCATTGTTCCTTTATACAATTCCCCAGTTTACCAATTAAGGAACAGACTTCCTGTGGTACACAACAGCTTTATGCTATGTAACTATTTTTATCATTTTTTTCCCCATTCTCCCAACTATTGAAAGCTCAGGGATCAGGGCCAGTTAAAGGTATTTTTGACCCCCAGGAAAGTACACAAATTGCCTCCCATGGGTAAAGTGCTTACACTTATGGTATACAGTAAATTGATTATTAGCCCTTAGCAAAATGAGAATTAAAATTTGCAATATGCTTTGGCTATAAAATACTTCTGAAATCAGCTTATTTACATGTATGCAGGGGGGTCTCTATGTGTTTCAATTTCAATCCTGAATCCAAAAAGAAGCCTTTGTTGGGAATACATATTGGAAGCATTTGTGAAGCAATAAAATATTGCAAAGTTACAAAGCTTCCCTATGCTGGAGTACAATAGTTATAGTGTTATTTACACGTCACTTTAAGTAGGAACACATTAATAAATCAATATTTTTTTCTTTCTGCAATATTTTTCTAATAGTTTAAAGGGATATGAAATGCACATTTTTTTTTTCAGATAGAGTATGCAATTTGAAACTTTTTAATTAATTCCTATTATCAATTTTTCTTCAGTCTCTTGGCATCTTTATTTGGAAAGCAGAAATGTAAAGCTTAGGAACCGGCCCATTTTTGGTTCAGCACCTGGGTACCGGTTTCTGATTGGTGGCTTAATGTAGCCACCAATCAGCAAATGCTACCCAGGGTGTTGAAATAAAAAGTATAAGAACATACAGTAAGATTACAAGTTGTGCAGTACGGCTATCCCGCTGAAAAATTGTCCTTTGAGCATGGAATGGCAGGTCTCCCGTATTACAAGTTGCGGCGATATGGTTATACCACTAGCATTTTAACCTATACAAATGTGGAATTTTCAGGTCTACCATATTACAAGTTGTTTGTCAGGCTATTACGCTAGCATTATAGCTTATACCGCAATGATCCATTCCGGGATCAAAGACCAGTAGTTATGGATTTTGCAAAACAAAAATGTTTCACAAAACTCATAACAAAAATGTCACAAAGTACACTAACACCCATAAACTACCTATTAACCCCTAAACAGCCATCCCCCTGCATCACAAATACTTTATTAAACCTATTAACCCATAATGCGCTGCCCACCCACATCACCAACACTAAATTAAACTATTAACCCCCCTAAACCGCCGACCCCCCACATCCCCAGCACTAAATAAACCTTTTAACCCCTAAACCGCGAGCCCCCCACATCGCAACATACTAAATTAAACTATTAACCCCTAAACCTAACACCCCCTAACTTTAAATTAAAGTTACAATATAACTACCTTTAAAGTAAAAAAAAACAACTTACCTGTGAAATTAAAAAAACCTAAGCTTAAACTATAAATAAACCTAATATAACTATTTTAAAAAAATAAAATAAAAATAAAAAACCTTAGTTACAAACTTGAAAAATCCTAACACTTACGAAAAAATTAAAAAAAAACTTACATTACACAAAACCCCCCACTAAAATTACGAAAAATAAAAAAAATCTAAGATTACAAAAAATAATAAATGAAATTATCCAAAAGAATAAAAATTAAACCTTATCTAATACCCCTATAAAAAATCCACCGTAAAATAACCCCCCCCTTAATCTAACAATAAACCACCAATAGCCCTTACAAGGGCCTTTTGTTGGGCATTGCCCTGAAGCAGTTCTTTTACATAAAAAAATTGCAAAGTACCCCCCTAACAGTAAAAAACCCCACCCAACCCCCAAAATAAAAAAACCTGAGTTTTAAAAAACCTAAGCTACCCATTACCCCTAAAGGGGAATTTGTATGGGCATTGCCCTTAAAAGGGCAATCACCTCTTTTGCTGCCCATAAAAAAATAAAAAAAGCCCTAATGTAAAAAAAAAAATCCACCCCATATAATATATAAAAAAAACTAACACTAATCCCAACAAATTTACTCACAGTTCCTGAAGTCCTGACATCTATCTTCTCCAAGGCAGAGTAAAGTCTTCATCCAGGTGGCACTAGCAACATCTTCATCCAGCACGGGGACATCTTCTTTCTTCATCCCGGTGGTGGGGAGCTGTGGCGGCACGAAGCAGGTTCGGTTTGCCGGCAGCGCAGATGTCCAATACACAGTCTCCTCTTCATGCAATCTCCGCCATATTTATATTTGGGGTACCTTGCATTCCTACTGGATGAAATATTCAAATCAGCCAATAGGATTAGAGTTGCTTAAATCATTTTGGCTGATTTGAACAGCCAATAGGATTTAGGGGCAATGGGTAGCTTAGGTTTTTTTAGACTTAGGTTTTTTATTTTGGGGGGTTGGTTGGGTGGGGGGTTTACTGTTAGGGGGTACTTTGCAATTTTTTATGTAAAAGAGCTGATTGCTTCAGGGCAATGCTCTACAAGAGGCCCTTTTGGTAGTTTATTGTTAGATTAGGGGTGTTTTTATTTTGGTGTGGCTTTTTGTTTTTATAGGGGTATTAGATTAGGTTTAATTATTATTATTATTTTGAATAATTTCGTTTACTATTTTTTGTAATCTTAGATTTTATTTTTTTTCCGTAATTTTAGTGTTTTTTTGTAATGTTAGTTTTTTTTAATTTTTTCGTAGTGTTAGGATTTTTTAATTTTGTAATTTAGGTTTTTTATTTTTCGTTTATTTTAGTTTTTTAAAGTAGTTATATTAGGTTTATTTATAGATTAAGCTTAGTTTTTTTTTTCATAGGTAAGTTTTTTTTTATTTAAAGGTAGCTATATTGTAACTTTAATTTAAAGTTAGAGGGTGTTAGGTTTAGGGGTTAATAGTTTAATTTCGTGTGTTGCGATGTGGGGGACGGCAGTTTATGGGTTAATCGGCTTCATTTAGTATTTGCGATGTGGGGGGGCGGTTTAGGGGTTAATAGGTTTATTTAGGTGTTAGCGTTGCGGGTGTGCAGCGAATTAGGGGTTAATAATTCTAATTAGTGACGGCGATGTCGGGGCGGCAAATTAGTGGTTAATAACTTTATTTAGCCCCCGCAATGTTGGGGGCAGCGGATTAGGGGTATTTAGATTAGGGTTTTTTTTGTTAGGGTGTTAGGTTTTTACATAAATTTCTTTTCCCCATAGACATCAATCGGGATTGCGTTATAGCGATCGCCAATCCCCAATCGCAGGTGTTATTTTTTTCTAACACTTTCTCTCCATTGTTGTCTATGGGGGAAAACGTGCACGAGCACGTCAAGTCAGGCCTTGGCTTTTGGGCAGTATAGAGCTTAACGCACCATATCGCACAACAAAAAACAAAATTTATGCTTACCATATAAATGTATTTATTTCCGGATATGGTGAGTCCACGACTTGATTAATTACTGTTGGGAATATTACACCTGGCCAGCAGGAGGAGGCAAAGAGCACCACAGTTAAACTGTTAAAGGGACATGAAACCCAAAAAATTCCTTTAATGATTTAGATAAAGAATACAATTTTAAACAATTTTACAATTTATTTCTATTATTTAATTTGCTTCCTTCTCTTGTTATTCTTTGATGAAATGTTTATC
>CAJPDP010166766.1:0-10451 GCA_905336975.1 Bombina variegata variegata | reverse complement strand
ATCTATTTTACAGCAAAGCAGTCCAAATAATTAATACAGGGCAACTCTACTACAACCCAATTTGTGCAACACTGCTAAAATAATCATAGGACTATACTTAGCCACATTCTCCAGTGTGTCCACCATCAGCCATCTTTTCAGCAGGAACAAGATAAGAAAAGAGAGAGGTTTTGGTGTTCCAGTTTTTTATACCCCAATTTAATAGAGAGTGGTTTATCAAATGCCAGTCAAAGGCTATTGGGAGTGTCTTTAGTTCAAAGAGAAAGGTGTCTGTGGGGAAGGGATTTTAATAACAGCTAGGTCAGTAAGCTATGTCAACATACACTCTACTAGACAATCCAACTTTTCTCATAAGCATAATCATAGTACTTATAACCAAGACAGAAGGAAACAATCTGAAACCAGCTACTTCAACTACCCTAGGACTTATGCTAACTATTTCAACCCTGGCACTGATTATGCCTATAATGGAAAAGGAGATTTAAGATTTGAAAACAGGCACCAAGAGCCCAATAGGCACCATAAACCCAATACCAACCAGAATTACTATGAACACAAGTACCAGGAGACCAAGAGATTTTGAAAAATGAGTACCCATCAGAATGGTTATGAACACACTAATTATTTAGGCTTGAGAGAAAAAAAAGAATTGATTCAGAAACCATACATCCCTCCAAGACTAAGAGCAGAAAGACAAGACCCAGTGTTCCCCAACTTCCAAAAACTGCAAAGGTCGACCCCACAAAAAAGAAGAAAGGAAAGCGGGGAAGAGAATGTAGGGCAGGAAAACAAAAACAAACAAAGAAGAGAAACTGGCATTCAAGACAACAGTCAATCTAAATCGGGATAAATTAACTGAAGTAAAAATCTTTAACTTATCAAATAGGAAACTAACCGAGGAGGAAAACATCTTGCAGAAAGGTCTCTCTTTTGCTCCTAGTAAAAAAACAGACGCATTTTCATTGTTTGTCGATTGTAATAAATACATAAGGAAACTTACCCTACAACAACACTTTAAGTAAAGCGGTAAAAACCAAACTGACAATTGGAGCACTAAATTAGAAGCAAAAATTATAGAAGTTTATAAAACGGTCTCACTAACACAAAGGGACATACCCACGCTAAACTTCTTAGAGTCACTGGACCCAGAAATGGGGAAAAAAAATAGAAGAGGATAGAGTAATCAAAAACACTGTGGGTTCAAACCTAGATCGGTTTTCTATCCAACCCATTCTAAGGGACAATATATTTCACTCTTTGAAGACTTAGTGCTGAATGATTTAGAACGTATGTGTAAATCTTTCAATTTATCTAAGAAAACTTTTACAAGCAAAGAAGAACAAATTGTAGCAAATCTCAGCAGAGACCATGATCTAGTCTTTAGAGAAGCCGGCAAAGGCGGCTCAATTGTAATACAGAATAGAATGGATTACATTGGTGAAGCAAACTGATTACTCTCTGACAAGGAGACTTATGAAATACTAACAAAAGACCCAACAAATGAATTCTCAGATGAATATAATCTCTAAATAAGAAATGCAAAAAAAGAGATCTTGAATGAAGAAGAGTATAATTTCTTGTCCCCAGATATTATAAAAATTGCAGTGTTTTATCACTTACCAAAAGTGCACAAGGATGCTAACAACCCCCCCAGGCAGACCAATAATTTCTGGCATAAATAGTTTAACCAGCAATTTATCGGTATCTGTAGATTGTAGACCACTTCCTCCAACCTGTAGTCCCGAAAATCAGGTCATATATACGAGATACCCCATATCTCCTGTCAATATTGAAAGAGAACAGCTGAGAAGGAAATTATTCACTAGCAAAACTAGATGACACGGCTCTGTATATATCTATTCCACACAGTAAAGGGATCTGTGCAGTCAAGGAAGCTCTAATAAGTAAAACAAATATAAAACAAAACCAAGTTACCTTCATAGGAGAGGCAATCAACTTCATCTTAACTAAAAATTATTTCACATTTGAAGATAAAATCTTTCTACAAAAATTTGGCACAGCTATGGACACTAAATTTGCCCCTAGTTTTGCCAACATGTACATTGAGCCTTTCGAAAACCAACATGTATGGACCAATAATACATTCATAGGAAACATTGTTATATGGAAGAGATTCATAAATGATATTATAATCATTTGGAAGGAAGATGAAAACCACTTTAACGAATTTCTCAACTCTCTAAACCAGAACAACTGGAACCTGAAGTTTACAAATACTTGGAACAAGAGAGAATCAATTTCTTGGATGTTACTATCTTCATTGAAAATAATAGGATAGAAACAAAAATCTATACCAATGAAACAGACACCAATGGCTACTTACATGCCACTAGTAACCATCACAAGAATTGGATAGACAATATCCCATATGGTCAATTCCAGCGGATCAAACGAAACTGCTCAAAAAACAAGGATTTTGAAGAAACTGCAATAACTCTAAAACAAAAGTTCTACAGTAAGAAGTATAACAGAAAGACTGTGGATAAGGCCTATGAAAAAGTAAACCTGGTTGATAGAGAGGAATTACTGAAAATGAAAAACAAACAATATGTGGGGAATAAGAAGGATGAAACAACAACTCTTCCCTCAAACCAGATACCAAGGTTTATAACTACATACAACAACAGAGCCACAGACATTGAAAAGATACTGAACAAACATTGGCACCTCCTAAAAAGGGACCCGCTGTTAGGAGAGATATTATCAGAAAAAACAAAAATCACTTACAAGAAAAACACAAATTTTAAGAATATACTGGCACCAACTAAATTAAAGACAAAAACACCCACCAAGAAAGGACAACTGGCTAACAACGAAAACAATAATAGGGTTTTACAAATGCAATAGAAAAAAATGTGTATGTTGTGATCACGTTAGCAGGAACAAGGATGAAAACAGATGGATTATAGATGGGGAGAACAACAAATATGAAATAGAGAGCTTCATGAATTGCATCAATTTGTTATATACCAACTCACCTGTAGTTGCAATAAAATCTACATAGGAAGGACGAAAAGAACCCTGAAAACAAGATGCCTTGAACATATTAAGAACATCACTAGTGATGAACCTGAATATGGTATAGGGACCCATTTCAAAGAATTTCACAATGAAAACAAAAAGGAGTTAACAATTAAAGCAATTGAACTTATACCACAAACAGAAGGGGTGAATAGACTGCTACAATTAAGAAAAAGAGAGACCTATTAAATTTATAAACTAAAAACAAGAAAACCGTATGGTCTAAATACAGACATAGATTTAGCAGCATTCCTTTGAAAATTGGGGAATAAATACGCCCAATATTTAACACATATGAGTGCAAGAATCAAAACACTCACAAGTGATTATTTTCTCTATAAGGAACATCACACATATATATATATATATATATATATATATATATATATATATACAGTAGATAGTTTATATATATATATTTTTTATATATTTGGCTTATACATACATTTACGTTTTTAATACTCCTATTCCCCAAAATACTTCATGCTTAACTGTAGTATTAACACATTTTTTGGCATTTCTAACAATCAAATAACACACAACGCAATTGCAATACACCTTTTAATTTAAACCGTTTTTTTTTTGTTTTTTTTTAATTTAGCCCTAAGTTAAAAATGATCATCTGATTAATTGAATAGGATTACACAAATTTGTATCCTAATTTGCTAATTATCAGGCTTTTTAAGTGCAAACCGGATGGCTACAGATTATGAGCCTCTGATGAAGTGAGCTGATACGCTCGCGAAACGCGTAAGGCACGTGACACACGTTTGTGCCGTCACTTCCAGATATCCAATCGCACTACTTGCATTTGCTGGACGCTACATGCTAGCGGTTCCATTTACTACAAGCTTCAAACTGTTACTGTTGCTCGCACACCACTTTATCACTATCCCAAGTAAGTGGTTTATAGATTTTACTATTCTATTACCCAGACTAATTAATATTTCAAGGATATTAATATTGTTACTATTAGGACCATTGGTATAGCATTATTTAATACACTGCTCAACACCAAGCTAAATTATATTAGCCCATTTCTGCATATACCCACTACGTATAACACCAATCACTTCATATTAAACAGTGACTTACAATTACATACCATTGAGTCTTACGGTATTCACTATATACCACGAATTCTATAGTTGTAACCACTATTAAAATTAGTTCATCCATTTTTACACTATTTTAACTAGATACTTTTTAATGGGACTACACCTATTTTACCCATGTGTTTATATTTTGACCACTTTTTTATATATAGTTATTAAATTCATATTTCATCATTTTATACATTATTTCTCCTTTGTTTACTATACTCAGCTTCATCAATATAAATGATAAATTATAATAAATATTTTACAAACTATTATAACCATTATTTTCGCTTTTAAAGCCTATAATAAAAGTTGTTTTTAATTACAACACATACCAGCTCATAATAAATTGGAGTACTCCTTCACACTTCCCTCCGTCCAATCATACGGAGTGGAACCAGAGGGGGATCCTACAACTCCCGTACAGTCTCCATTCGGACTGTTTGGTAATTTTACTCCAGTTAAAAAGAAATATAACTGGGACATAATCAACTAAAGAGTTCCACAACGTTGATCACTGGACCCTGTGATCTTACAGGTGAGCTATTTAAGTGCATCACCTAGTACCGTTGAAGACACAGTTTTACTCATTTGAGATATATGTATCTTTTTGTATTCTCAATCTACACATGCATATGAGGAACCTCTCTTGTAAGAGCTGTTAGAAACTCCTCTTCTACAACCATATATATATATATGTGTGTGTGTGTATGTGTTTATGTGTGTATGCAGAGATGATGATAGATAAATAGATAGATAGATAGATAAATAGATAATACATTTAATAATGTCTCAGGATATGTAAGACTATCTGGAAATAGGAAAATGGACAGACTACATGGAACTTCGGGTTTTATGCTTCTATGAAATTCAAAATCCTAACCTTTTGGAATGATACAAGTAAATTACCATCATAACTTGCAGTCATGTCTACTAAATTATTAATATAAAATGTCTTGTGACAAAATCAATGTTTGTAACATTTGTTTTAATCTCTTGAGTTTCATTATAGAATATAAAGAATGTCAAGAAAAGATATATTTTTTTTTTGTTGCCATTTGTGGCTTCTTTTTTTTTGTTTTATTTATCTTTTTTGCAAGACACAATAAGACAAAAACATCAACATCAGCAATATATATCAAATCTGATAAGAATAGAATGTTGGGATAATGAGCTCAAAAGTGTTAACATTTGTATGTCTGTATCCAATAGATTTCCAATTGTCCAATGTTGAATAAATAATATTATTTATATCACAATGTGTCCTTTTTTTCATTTATTTCTTTTTTAGTTGAATTATATATAACACTAATAAACTGTTAAACAAATAACACAAATAAACCCTATATAAAATGGGCATGGCTTATAAAAATATGAGATATATTGTCTTCTTTCGTTGGTAAAAGAGTAGAGTTAGAGCATCTACAGAGATAAAATGAGGTGGGGTAGATAAGGATAGAGTAAAGGTGGGGAATAATGGAGGACCTTTTTTCGCACAACTAGCTCAGTTAAGCTCCCTCAGTATGGCCTAAATAAGTAATAAATATAAATAAAGTAAGGGGTGTTCTCACTCTCACATAGCAATATTAGTTACTACATGTAAAATGTGGGCATGACCCTATTTATAAAATAATTTTGTATATTACATGTATGATTTATCTTATATGAATGTTAGGGGGTTTATCTTTAAAATATCTATTCCGTATATAGAGATCACTGGTACTGTTTGGTCATAGATTTATTGTAAACATAACTTCACTTCTGATAAATGCTTGTTGACCTCTTTCTGTGTAAATCCCAACCTCCATGTCAATCAAGGGTCATACTAATAATATCACCACATATTTTTTTCTTAAAATCCTCCTTATCAAAAAACCTGTATGGGATGAGTAGTTCCTTATTTGGTAATGAAATCCCACCGCAGCTGTGACAACACCTGTAAAAAGAACCAGGTGAAGACAAGAACAGATTAAAGCCCTAGAGCACCTTCCCATAACTGTATCCACCACAAAGCTCACGCGTCATGTCTCACCTAATCACCAGCAGGCTTCTATGTCCCCATTAATTATGCTGATCTCAATCAAGAAAAATCATTTTTTACTATGTTTAAATAAAAAAGTGTTGTACCGTGCAAGTCTTCATATTGTCATCTGTGTAACTGAAAACTCTGATATGTGGACAACCCAAAATTAAAATACCCATGTTTAATTATACATAGTAAAAATAGCTTTCATTATTTATTTTACTTGCTTTTCTGTCATTTAGGAGTTGATCACTATATATTGGGTGATAATTACTGGCAGGTTAACAGCTGCAGATGAGCCCTTTTCAATGTAATCACAATATTTTTCTTTATTAATCTGTCACGTTTGTCATTATCATTTCAGTGATTAAAAAGCCATATACTTACCATGTGCAAGTCCTGTTTGTTCTAATCACATTCCAAATTCTTAATACGATTCAGATTTTAAATTATTAATGATTACCGCTAAGTTTTCAAATGGAATATTGATTTTCTACATTGGCAAAACACACTGACATTATCCCACCATACTGGATGACATTTGCAAGCCGTGTCAGCAAACAGATACAAACACTATCTGCTCAGTCAATTAAAGTTAAAAAAATTATGATAAGCACTTTTATTCTAATACAAATTAATACAATCAATAACTCAAGAAACATAAATTTCCACTGTACCTGTAATGCCGCTGTTCTAATGCTTTCAAAAGACATACACACATATCTCTTTGGTTTTAGAACACAAAAGGTTAAATCTATATTAAACTGGGATCCTTTAGTAAAAAAATGTTAAATCAAAGTAAACATAAAAAAACTGATTGTGTTAAAAACAGTAACTTACTTGTTTTCTTGCAAAATTAACAATTCTCAGTTTAACCACAGCCTTTAGTAAGATAAGGGAGCTACCATTATAAAACTGATTTTGCAGCAATGGTCCTCTACTGAGCATGGGTAAGAAACTGACTGGAACTGGTACAGGTGTCTCCTAGCAACCACTTTAAAAAAAAAAACCTCTCCTTCTTTCTGTTATATTCCACAGTCATTGGCAGCTCACTCTAGTGAATTACTTATCACTATATTTAATTGGCCCCAACAGAGAGAGAAACCTAACTTACAACATGGCAGCACCCATTGCTTTATTTTCACTAAAACTTTATACTTAATTTGTCAATATTTAAATAGCTAATTAAAAATCAATAATCCATCTACATGTTATTCTCAGACTAATCTTTACTTCTTAATTCTATCTAGCATTTGTTTAGTGTTTAATGTTCCCTTAAGTATAAGTCACTACTTAGTGCATTTTTATTACAGCAATAAATCAGATTGTTTTATATCCCTTTAATTGTACACATTACCTATTAGCATCACTGCAAACTATTAAAAGGGCATTCAACATACAGGCCCTTTAACCCCCGATGTAATCACTAAGCCAACAATATCACCACTTTGATTATCAATAATCAGGAGATTAATGAGGTAAATACAAATGTTTTGCAGCCTTCAGGAAGTAAGAGTTTCATACCTGAGGGGAATTAACAACAGAAGCAATTTGTGATTGTGATCACTGGAAAAAGACAATTAGGGATGGGCGAATTTGGTGAAAGTACAGTTTACTTGGTAGAACAAATACTCCTGTGGCCATTTGTTTTGGACAATCAAATGTATTTAAGAAAATCCATTATAATTCTGTAATCTAATGTTATTTCCAGTTTTCGAATGTTACTTTTATTTTCTAATGTTCATAATTAAATCTAATATCCACATTTGAAATTTAAATGTGACATTAAATTTAACAAATACTTTTCAGAATTTCAATAGTTTATGTGGTAGGTAATATTGTAACTTGATTCATAATAGACACAAATATATCAATTCAACTTTTTCTATTTCATATATGGCATAATTCGGTTCGACAATTGGGTCAATCCCTTCAGAAAGCGTATCTAATGACTTTCAACAGAAAATCACCATTAATGTCTATGGGGTCAGTCATGTTGTAGAAAAACGTAACTGATGATTATCAACAGAAAAACGTCATCAAAGAATATGGGGATTTTTTGGAGATAAATCATTTGATAAGTATTTCTAAAGGATTACGACTGATCCCATCATTTTTAAAAAATACATTGGCATATTTTTGTCAGGCAAATCTTTGCTTTGAATATTTTATTCTGTCTAGCATGTATTTACTGTACAATGTCCCTTTAAGTCATAAAAATAATTGTTATATGCACAGTACTTGTGATGATATTACTCATCACTTAATGTTTCTTATTTATGTAGATGTTTTATGCAAAGATACAAATATTATGCCTTTAATAAAAGACGCTTATGTTGTACACAAGGTGTAATATATTCTATGATGCTCCTGTAATTGAATCATTAATAATTATTTGTAGAGTTTGCTTGTGCATAGACTGTATGCTGATTAATAATTAACTTTCTGTTTGTTTGCAGTTCTTCAAATTACAAGGACATGGAAGCACTGACTGCAAAAAAAAAACAACTGCTTGAAGACAACCGATCTAACACACGCAGTATAGCTTTCATCTTCCCCTCCAGTGGTCCAATACACTGCTATGTTCTTCGACACTTGCTATAATTAAGCTTAGCAATTATAAAATAATAAGTCTTGTCTCCAAAACCATGTACGTAGTGCAGTTCTTTAATCTTGACACATATTTTTGTTCTCTTTTATGCACAGTGGCTCAGAGTAGCCACATAGCAAAATCACCCCAGTATCAGGGTCAGCAATGCAGCGACTAGAAAATCTTCTCATGTGCATCTGTTCATTAGCTCTAATCTTTTTGACACTTGTTTGCAAAATTTTGTTTTCATTTCATTTTTTTGTCCTTTTCAAAATGCTATAGCCTTGTTAGTGATCTTAACAGTAGATATTATGCAGAGCAGATGAAAGTCAAATTTATTAAATCAGTTTGCAAATGTAATCTAATATAAGCCCAACTTCACATTGTACAAACCACTTTGTTAGCTTTCGGTTTTGCTATTTTTAGAAATACCCCAGCTACAAAAAAAAAATGCTAACAGGTATTTGTCTCTGTCCCTTTAAAGTGCATAAAATAATTTAGAGTTAATTTTTTTTTAGAAAATGAGATAGAGAAACATTTGAACTGATTAAAATTACAGAAAACACAATGTACTAACAGAATTTTTTTTAACAAGCAAAGACTTGGTTCCCAAAGTAACAGCTGTTATTTCAGTACAAAATAAACCAGATCCAACAAAAAAGTGCCTATAATTTCACCTGTTTTTTATGGATTATTTGACTGGGTTTAATAACTAGAAAAATAACTTATATAATAAAAAATAAAGTAATACTACTCTAATGTTAATCATTACTCTTGCAGTGGCGTATAGCTAAGTGGCCAAATCACGTTTCATCTGTAACTCAAACACAGCGTACAATCTAAAAAAATACTTTTACTACCAAAATGTTATTGATTCTGATGTTGAATAGCATATGTGGGTATGTAGCATGCACATGCCTGAAAGAGCACGTGGCAGCACACTACTGCCATCTAGTGCTCCTGAAAATTTAAAACATTGTTAAAAAATATTCTTACAATACTACAGCCATATAGTTCTCCAGGTATGTGCACGCTCCTGAGCAGACCAAGGGAACAAAGTAAGGTTAATAAAAGAAGTGTACTGGAAACATTTTTAAAATTGGATGCCCTATCTGAATCATGAAAGAAAAATGTTGGATTTGATGTCCCTTTAAAGCAACATAAAAGTCAAAATAAAATCTGTTTGATTCAAATAGAGCATTTCATTTAATACTTTTCAGTTCATTTCTGGTATTAATGTTATGGTTTATTTTCTTTGTTTAGGAGCTTAAACTTGGCAGCAGTATTTGCAACAATGGCATTCATAGCGGTAGATTTATCAAATGCCGGGCAGACATGATTCACTGCACCGAATCATGTCCGCCCCGCATCGCTGAATGCCGACACCAGACGCTGTCAGCATTTAACATTACACAAGCATTTCTTGTGAACTGCTTGTGCAATGCAGCCTCCTGCACATTCATAACAAGTTTTACTTATTAGCTTTATCTGGAACCCATGATGTAGAAACCCTTGGGACCATGGGGCATTGATGCCCCGTGTTTTTGGCCAGCCTTCAGGCCCGCTGAATCTGCAGGGGGCGGCATTGCACCAGCAGTTCACAAGAACTGCTGGTGCATTGATAAATGCCGACAGAGTATGCTGTCGGCATTTATCGATGTGCGACAGACATGATACGCTACATTGTATCATGTCC
>CAJPDP010166407.1:0-10528 GCA_905336975.1 Bombina variegata variegata | reverse complement strand
GAAAAAAGAGCATACGCAATTGACGTAAGTGGATTTGCGGTATTTCCGAGTCTGGCCAAAAAAGTGAGCGGTACACCTGTACCTGCAAAACTCGTAATACCAGAGGGCGTTAAAAAGCAGCGTTGGGACCAGCCAATGCTGCTATTTAAGCCTAACGCACAACTCGTAATCTAGCCGTATGTGTTTTCTTGTACTTTTATTCTGGCCCTAACAACTGTTATGTGTTGTACTGGAATAATATGAGCAAAGTTTTGTGTGGCTGCTCTATCCATTGAAAGTATAGCGCAAGCTAAAGAGATATCGGCTTTATTTGGGATTATTTTTTTGTTTCGAAACAATCAAAAAACAATCCCAGATAAAGGCCTAGATTACAGATTCACCTACACCCTACCCAAGCTGTTCATGACAATCACAACCACATGCTCCACCCATAGAACAACTACAGCCTCACCCACAAATTCTTTTTTTTCAGTTATATAAAAAAGTTTTGCAGCCTTGCATCATGGGGCAGAAATAACAGACAGTACTGCATTAAACACTACATGGTTATTATTTCAGACTTGGGTAAAAAAGGGGGAAACCATGATCTTTGAACAGGACACACAGAATATGCTACAAATAATTAAACTTTGCTGATTTATAGGGACATTATTTCCAAACGTTGAAGCAAATGTAAGTGATGCAGCATAGCTGTAAAAAGCTGACTAGAAAATATCACCTGAACATTTCTAGTATTCACACCCCACTGTAAAGAGACTTTAAGCAGCCAGTCGGGATGCTTGTCCCAGGACTTGCAAGGGAGTGTGCATCTGTTATGTGCAGGCACAGTCATGCTATTTTCCTATTCAGTTTAGGTATGTTCTATGAAATCTCATGAGATCACAGCAAAGCAAAGCATTACCTCAGCACTGCTGATGCTGATTGACTATTGTTTTTTTTTTCTTCAACTTGCAGCTGGACAGCAGCTGAAATATAACTGTTTACACAGCACTTACTCTGGCAAGCTGAAGAAATTTTTAGGTAAAATATCTTCCTTTTTTACATAGAGCTGCTCAGGTGATATTATCTTGTTAGCTTTTTACATTTATGCTGCATCACTTTCAAGTAATTTAGCATATGAGTATTATGTGACTGCCCCTTTAAAGAAAATATAATGTAACCACCAATCAGCGAGCACTAGCCAGGTGCTGAACCAAACCATGGGCTTGCTCCTAAGCTTACATTCCAGCCATTTCAAATAAAGATACAAAAAGAACAAATACAAATTGATAATAGGAGGAAATTAGAAATTTGCTTAAAATTGCCTGCTCTATCTGAATCATGAAAGTTTAATTTTAACTAGACTATCCCTTTAAGTTTTTCTGTGTCTCAAACAAAAATACAAATTGTCAGTGGTAAATTTGACAAAATCAGGACAAATAAATAATGGCAGTATAATACCTTTGTTTTTTTTTGTTTTGTTTTTTTCATAAAGCTTTATTAAAAGATAATCAAGTGTTACATGTTTTTCAACTTTTTCAAGTGAGACATTCAAAGATAAAATCCAGATAACATAACATTTCAAATCGTAATGCACACACAGAGATCATTCCTTCTAAAATGCTCAGAGACATAGTTATATACACACATACTACATTACAAATAAAGTCTTGAGAGTTCGTGGTACAATTCTCAGTGCACTTTTATGATTAAAGTCCCGGAAGTCCAAGGGTGCACTATACCTGATGCTCTACAACCACTACCGGTTGAGGCGCAATACGTCAGAGTCCAAAGGGAAGATGAACAGAGAACCTGTCCACTGCATTTGATAGATCACAATTAAAAGATCACAGACCATCAATTATCTTATTACATGACATTATTTGAATCTCACAAACAGATAATTCTAAAGAGGAGGAGGGGGGGGGGGCTGAGTGTCAGTATAGTCAGCTGTGGTATCCTACACTATTCGTTGCCTATGTGCTGCCCACCATTCTAGCATTATCTCATGTGTATCCACCGTTCCCCATTGGGTGTGGTGGTACCTTTCTAAGTGTAATAGTGTGTCTACTTGCTTTTGCCATTCCACTAAGGTGGGTGTTACTCTGGATTTCCAATGTTTTGGGATCAAGAGTTTGGCCCCATTCAGCATAATCAGTAGTAATGCCTGTTCTGCCTTACAGGCCAGCTTAGGCAGTGATATGTATAACAGTGTCTTTGGGCTATTTTGGACAGTTTTCCCTAAGACTAGCTCCATGTAACTGAGCACTTCGACCCAGTATTTGTCCAGCCTAGGGCAGTCCCACCATATGTGTGCTGGTGTGCCGGTTTCCCCGCAGTCTCTCCAGCAGTTGCCCGAGGCTTGTTTGTATATCTGCTGCAACCTACTAGGGGTGAGATACCATCTCGCTAAGCATTTGTAGCTAGATTCTTGCACTCTCATAGAGATCAAGGTCGTTTTGGTCACTAGGAAGGCTGTCTGCCAGTCCTCGTGGCCTATATCAGTTTGCCATTCCTTTTCCCACGCCTTTGTGTAGGAGGGGAGTGCTCATGTGTCGTCTATAAGGAGAAGTTTGTATAGCAAGAAAATTGCATGGGCTGTTGGTGTGATTTTCATGCATAGAGTCTCAAATGTAGTAGGTGCTCTGGTTAGGCAGTGTCTATGTCTATGCGTCACTAGATAGTGATTTAATTGTGTGTGTGAATACCAGTTCATTGCTAAGTTTGGCATCTCATCTACAACATCTGAATATGTTTTGAGTTTATGTCCATTGGTCAGTGACATGAAAGTACATTCTTTAAAGGGTGTGTCAAAAGTTGTCCTATTTTCCGGGCGGTTCCACGGCATTGCAGCATTTTGATATATAGGTGTCAGTGGCGAGTGTTTAGTTGATATATGCGTTGTAGTGTGCGTTATCTTATCCCACACCACGCAAAAGTCCATCAGCAAGGGGTACTTTGTCATTGCTGTGTGCCTGTCTTTCTCTAAGATCCAGGCTCCTAGGCCTGCATTCTTAGTGTCTAATATATCGCAGTCCAGTCTAACCCATTCTTTGTTAGTGTCATTGGAGCACCAGTCCAGTATTCTATTCAGTGTGATCGCCTGTTTGTAGGTTTGAATATTTGGGACCCCCAGACCACCCCTGTCCCTGGGCAGGTATAATGTTTTCTTAGCTACTCTGGGTCTGACCCCCCCCCCCCCCAGATATACTGTTCAATTAGATTTTGCAGTTTTTGTATATAATTCCCGGGGAGTGGAATTGGTGTGGTCTGGAGAAGATAAAGCAATCTGGGGATCACATTCATTTTCACGACATTGATCTGCCCAAGCCAAGAAATTGACTTGTTTTTCCAGCTGGACAGGTCCGCTACCAGAGCGATCTCCAGTCTTTTGTAATTTTCTTGAAAAACAATCTGAGGGTCCGGGGAAATATATATTCCCAGGTACCTCATCATGTCCTTTTGCAGCTTCAGAGGGCAATCATGTAGTGCTGTGTTTAACTCCTCTGTGCCGTATGTTATATTCAGTATCTCTGACTTCGCTACATTAAGGTGAAAATTAGAGAGTTGTCCGTATTCATTGAAGGTGTCTAGAGTTCTGGGGAGGGATGTTTCTATGCCAGTCAGTGTCAACAGGACGTCGTCTGCGTATAAAGCCAATTTGTGTGTGCATGATCTGGTCTGTATTCCAGAAATATGCGTGTCTTCTCTAATCTTTTACGCCAACGCCTCTATTGAAATGGCGAAGAGGAGCGGCGAGAGAGGGCACCCCTGTCTGGTTCCATTTCTGATAGAAAATCTATCAGATAACAGGCCATTCACTTTCACTCTTGCAGTGGGATTTTTATATAGTGCAAATATTTGCTTTATAAAGGTTTCGCTAAATTTAATTTTAATCAGGACAACTCTGAGAAAAGGCCAGTGTACTCGGTCGAACGCCTTTTCGGTGTCTGTCGAGACCAGTATTAAGGATGTGCATTGTTGCTGTGCGTGCGTTACCAATTGCAGCACTTTTAGCGTGTTGTCCCGCGCTTCTCTACCTGGTACAAACCCTACTTGATCCAGGGTGTACCAAGGCAGGGAGGAATTTATTGATTCTATTAGCTAATACCTTAGCGTAGATTTTTATATCCACATTAAGGAGCGATATCGGGCGAAAGTTCTCTGGCCTATCTGGATTTTTCCCCTGTTTGGGGAGGACAGTTATATTTGCCTCCAGCATCTGGTCCGTAAACCCTCCTTCCTGTAGCAATGAGTTAAATAGAGATGTGAGGGGTTTCAGTAGATGGTGCGCATACATTTTGTAGTATTTAACGCCCATCTGACCCTGGACTTTTTCCATTTGGCATGTTTTTAATGGCTATCTTAACCTCTTCGGTTGTAATCGGCCTGTCTAGTTGTTCGGTATCCTCTAAGGAGAGGGTGGGCAATTGGATGTCTTCTAGGTATTTATCTATGTCAGTTTGTGAACTATTGTTGTTAATGTTGTAGAGTGTTTCATAGTACCGTTGGAAGGTCTCTGCTATCCTCTCGCTGTCTTTCTGCGTGTGTCCTGACGCGTCCGTCAGTGTATATATGTGTGTGCTTAGTTGCTTGCGTTTTAGCGCTTTGGCAAGTGAGGAGCCTATTTTATTGCTCATGTCAAAATATTTTTGTTGTAAAATTGACGCCTTTCTTTGATATTCTTTAATAAGGTGATTATTCAACTCAGTCTTGACTGTGGTCAGGGATTTTAATATTGTAGTGGAGGTGGTGTTCTTTTTTAATTCAGACTCCCAGTATCTAATCTGTGATAGTGAGGAATTCAAGAACTGCCTATTTTGCTTGGTCTCCTTTGCTTTGAGCTTTATAAACTCTCCCCTTGCCACACATTTATGTGCTTCCCAAGTTGTAGAGACGGGTAGAGCGTCTAGGGGGTTTTCACTAAAATAATGCTTCAGAGTTGTATCAATTGCCAGTTTGTGTAGGGGGTTATCTAACGTATGCTCGTCAAGTCTCCATATGTAGGGCCTTATGGGTGTATCTGGCCAGTCTAACGTGCAGTGGACTGGCGCATGGTCTGATCATGTAATTGGCAGTATGTTGGAGCCTTTTATTAAAGAGAGACCTAGTTGGTCTGTTATGAGGTAGTCTATCCTGGTGTAGACGAGGTGTGGGTGTGAAAAAAAGTTATAATCGCAAGTGTCTGGGTGTATTGACCTCCACACATCGTGTAGCTTTAGTGAGCGAAGCTGTGCATTAATGGCTTTGATTACCTTCTGCGGTGTGCTTGTCATCCCTGTCGAGGTGTCGTTAGTGGGGTCTAGTGGTAGGTTGAAGTCTCCTGCTATGAACAGTATGCCTCTTGTATGTTCCAGTAATAATTGTGTCAGCTGTTTAAACACTATGTGTTGTTTTGTTTGGCAAGTATACGTTAGCTATTGTGATGTATGAATTATATAGTGTTCCTACCACCAGCAAGTAGGAGCCATTGGGGTCTCTTAGCACCTGGGTAGGCCGAAAGGGGATCGTGTTTTTAATGAAAATGCCCACCCCGCCCCTCTTTGAACTACCTGAAGCTAAATAGTAGGTTCTATATTTGTGGGCAATGTACTTAGGCTCTCTCCCTTTTTTAAAATGTGTCTCTTGCACGCATATGATGTCCCCTCCGGCTCTGTGTAGTTGCGTAAACGCGACGGACCTCTTTTCCGGGCTATTAAGCCCCTTTGCATTTATGGTTATTAGTTTAAGGGAGCGTGACTGCATATTCCCGGTGTATAGAAGAACTTTCAAAAGTGTGCCTGTGATATGTTACTTGTGTGCTGTCTCTCTGTGATTGTATGGACAGGTCTGAAACTGAATGCCTCTCGCCTGTTCTGTGGCCTTAGCTCTTCCTGTGTGTCTAAGGAATGATTGATCTGCAAATCTCTGAGTTTCTATGTGCTAACAAAAAGAAAGGGGAAGGGGGTATAAACAATGATCAAGTGTTGTGTAAAAAGAATTCTGACACTCTGGTGAATGTATAAGTGTCAGATATGAGGAAGCCAAACTGTGTTCTCAATATGATTATGATAACAGTAAACAGTAATAACAGTCAAACAGATATTTAGGGTAATATCCCCGCCATCAAACCCAGCATTAGAAATACAAACTTATAAATGACATTATATACGACCTGAAGCTTTGTCTCAGGGGTTAGCACCCGGCCTGGGCTGTAAAGGTATGCTGTCCATTGTCTGATGTGACTCCTCCACATCATCTGCAACAGTCACCAAGGAGGGGTGCTTATGGTTGTCCCTGTCGGCACAGACCGCTGTTGTGGGCCTTGCCCCGTTCCTGTGGGGGGCCCGCAGCGTAGAGCTTTCTGTTGGTTGGTCTCCTGTCCGGATGTGTATCTGCAGAGCCTCACAGAAGTGAGGCAGATCGTCTTGATTCTTGTAGACTGCCGTAGTGTTGCCACTGGTTGCGATAATGCTGACAGGAAAACTCCAGCGGTAGGCGATTTTCCGCTCCCAAAGTGCCATGGTTATGTGGTTCAGCTCTCTCCTTTTCTGAAGTGTTGTGGGGCTCAGATCTGTAAATATTTGGATGCGGTTACCAGCATGTGTTAGGTCTTATTTTTGTCTTGAGTGCTTTAGGATGTCTTCCTTATCTTTAAAGTTCAGCAATTTCAGGATCACATCTCTAGGAGGTGCTTTAGGCGGTGGTTTGGCCCTCAGTGCCCTATGCGCCCTCTCTATTGCTATCTCAGGTGCGTTATCGTCCCCTTTTACTGTGCGAAACAGTGCCTGAAGGCATCCCTCCAAAGCTCCCGGCTGGATGGATTCTGGTATCCCCCATACTCTTAAATTGTTCCTCCTGCCTCTATTATCCAAATCTTCCACTTTCTCAAGTAAGTTGTATATGGTTTCTTCCTGATCATAGACTAGGCGGGATATATGATTAATGTCATTGTGGGTGTTGTTGTGATTTTCCTCTAAGTTGGTGACCCTTTGTGTCACTTTTGTCAGGTCTCTCTTAGATCCCCGTACCACCGCTTCACTTCAGAAAGCATTTCTTTAAGGTCCTTTTTTGTACATAAGGACTTGAGGTCTTCCTTTGTGATTTGTGGATTATTAGTAGAAACAGGATTTACAGTCTGTGGGTTGGGTGGTGTACCATCAGTGAGTGCATTGCTATTTGGTGCACGTTGCGTTTGGGCAGGTGTGGTATCAGGGTGTTTCAAAAATTGCTGCATGGTTCTAGGCTGTGGGGTACCGTCTGGCTTGTTAGATTTTCGCCCTGGCATATTTATACGGTGTGAAAGGGGGTGATCAGGCAAGTAATTGCACTTCTTTAGACAGTAAAAGCCAATATTAATACTTGTAACAGGCTTGTAGGTGACACAGTGCCCCAAGTGTGTCACCTTATACACCGGGGGTTGTTGTTCATATAGAATTTATGCCAGTATAAACATAAATTTAAATTTAGGGCTTTGTAGTGTCTTGCTACTTTAGTGGGATTATGTGTTGGTTTTACCTCCTGTGCCTGCAATCTTAATAGCGTGTTAACCTGTTGCTTGATAGGGGGTAGTAGTAAAGGGCTGTGCTCCAAAGTCAGTTGTCTGAAGAATGTGCTTCACAATTCCCAGTTGTGCCTTTGTGGGATGTAATTACTTTATACTTTGTGTCCCCTTTATCTCGCCCTATAGGTGTGGATTTTTACCGGTCTGACCCCTACTGCTATTGCGCCTATGGTTAGGGTGCTGTCGGCTTGTGGCGCACTGTGAGCTACTTATCTGCGTGGCCTTTCCGGTCCGGATCTCCGGTCTGTCTGTTTAAGCCCCAGTATTGTATGTCGGCATCGACCGGTCAGCTGGGCTGTATCGCGGCAAGTGTCTTCGGCCGTTGATGCCTGCAGTCCGTTCAGGCCCCGCTGTGGGCCACCTCTTCTCTAGGCCCCGAGTCGCACCTGATGTTGCGTGCGAGCACGACGTGCCCCAGGGGTATTTGAGGCCAGTAATTTGTCCGTTCAGGCTCGGGAGATATCCACCTGTGTGCAGGATGTTATTAAGGGCACAGATCGTTGATTGCTGCTGGGTTTGATAGACTTGGGCCTAGGAGCTGTTCCCTTACGTGACCATTTCTCTAAACAGCCAAGCTCCGCCCTCCATAATACCTTTGTTTTTACTTGCTTAAATATTTTATAGGGGTTTCAGTTTTGACTTTAAAGGGACAGGAAACCCAAATGTTTTCTTTCATGATTCAGATAGAGCATGTAATTTTAAACAATTTTCTAATGTACTTCTATTATCACATATTCTTCTTTCTCTTGGTATTATTTGTTGAAAAGCAGGAACGTAAGCTCAGGAGTGTGCACATATCTGGAACGCTATATGGCAGCAGTTTTGCAATAATGTTATCCATTAGCAAGAGAACTAGATGGCAGCACTATTTCCTGCCATGTAGTGCTCCAGACACCTAGCTAGGTATCTCTACAAATAATAATAATATGGGAATAAAGCAAATTTAATAATAGAGTACATTGGAAACATTTTTTGGGTTTCATATCCCTTTAATATATCTTAAATTAAAGGGATAGTCTACTCCAGAATTTGTATTGTTTAAAAAAATAGGTAATCCCTTTATTACCCATTCCCCAGTTTTGCATAACCAACACTGTTATATTAATATACTTTATACCTTTGTGATTACTTTGTATCTAAGCCTCTGCACACTGCACACTTATTTCAGTTATTTTGATAGACTTGCATTTTAGCCAATCAGTGCCCTCTTATAAGTAACTCCACAGTCGTGAGCACAATGTTATCTATATGACACACATGAACTACCGCCTTGTAGCTGTGAAAAGCTGTCAAATGTATTTAGATAAGAAGCAGCCTTCAAGGGCTTAGAAATTAGCATATGAGCCTACCTAGGTTTAGCTTCCAACTACGAATACCAAGAGAACAAAGCAAATTGGACAATAAAAGTAAATTGGAAAGTTGTTTAACATTATATTCCCTATCTGAATCATGAAAGTTTAATTTTGACTAGACTGTCCCTTTAACTAAACAAGGGGAAAAAAAATTATATTAACTAACTTAAACAGGGTATTATCCTGTCGTTTCATTACCCTACTGTAAAAACTGATCACCTCCCCCACACACGACCAGCTGTTTCAATGCAGCACGTAACTATAACATACTTTGCTGTTTGCATGACAGTCATATTAGTAACATGTTTCACAATCAGAGTTCAAGCTGATAATCTAATTTATTTGCAACTCTGTAAAATGCTCTGTAATAAAATTAAGTTATATGGAAAATGAATTAGGTGCTTTTAGGGTTAAAATAAGAGAACCTTGTTATTGAAAGATGTAAAAATGAGGAGGTAGAATTTTTTGAGCTATGGGAGATTCATTTCAGCGATTTTCCCCTGAAATACTCACACAAATCACATCCTCTTGTGAGCCGTAAACATGTGTTCAAATAACTTTTATTTGCACAAATCCACAAAAATGGGGAAAATGTACCACCCAAAATATAAAAATAGGATCTGTTTAAAAAGTACATAGAGTTGTTATTTGCTCAATTGTACACTAAAAGCGCAACTTCAAAAACACCTATCATAGTGCCAACCTGAAGTGAATAATAAATATTTTACTTTCCTATGTTCTTCACATAGGATAAAAATGTTCTTTTTATTTATATATTTTTATTTAATTTATTTCCCTCCAAAATATATATCTATACCTATATATCTATATATTCAGGTATAGATATATACAGTTATAGATAGAAATAAATATTTAGAAATACAAAGAACATTTCCCCCTATAAAGAATGTAGGACTGTATAATATTTATAGTAGAAACACTGTAAAACACATTAGTAAATATGAAATATGAATAAAAATGATTTTGCCTATTTTCAGATATTTGAGTGGAAAGGGCTCCAAAATAGATATACATATGTATATATGTGTATCCATGTGTATATACTGTATGTGTTTATATGCACCTTGTCATATACCAAATACCTTTAAACCCTTATAACTTTTGTTATTAATATATTTATAAAAAAAACATAATATTAGATAGTGTATATATGGGTGTAACACTTTATTTTAATGTATTTATGTTGTGTTTGGTGCTGTTTTTTTATTTAGCCCTAACCCTTTACGCAAGGACTTCAGTCGCACTAACCCAATGAGCACAAAATTAGTTTGCGCTCGTATGGTTGCGTTTACTGTCAACTTGTAATATATGAGAAAGTTAGCACATCACTTGAAATCCAGCCCTTTTGTAATTTTCAATTTGGCATCATTCACCATTTTATTAGATTATACCTTTCTTTTCAAGAATATAGTAAATAAAATATATCATTTTGTCTTTTTAAAACCTACTTGCACTGTATGTGATGTCTCTCCCTGGCAAGAAGTGCTCAGTGTAGTTTAAAAAGCACTAAACAGTTTAACAATAGACATTTGTCATTGTTATAATCACCTGGCTTCTGGAGGAAACTACCTCTCTTTTTAAATAGGGAAATCTCATTTTTCAAATGAATATTGTATTGATCCTCTCTATACTG
>CAJPDP010166362.1:0-10464 GCA_905336975.1 Bombina variegata variegata | reverse complement strand
GTATCTCGGCATTCTATTTTTCTTTCTTCTTAGAAGAATTGCACAAAGTGATTAAAAATCTTCCTACTAACAAATCACCAGGTTCAGACATATTCACTTATAAATGTTACTCATTATTTGCAGAACAACTCTCACTACATCTTCTAACATACTTTAACACAAAATATCCTTATATGCTGAAGACTTACTTTTATATTTTCAACAAACGCACAGAAATATTCCAATTGCGTTTAAGGCATTAGAGCTATTTAGTAATATTTCTGGTTACAAAGTAAATACGCTTAAATCAGAGATCTTATGGATGCACAAAAATAAGGACAGCATGACACAACATAATTTAAGAGAGGTCACGAGTATTAGATACTTGGGAATTATGTTACATAAAGACCCTAAGTGTTGGTATCGACTTAATTTTACGCCCTTTTTCTCACGGATTAAAACTAAGTTGCAAAGATGGGCTTTACTCCCAATTTCCCTATCAGCTAAAGTTGTGATGATCAAATCTATCCTATTCCCCCAGATAATTTATATTATGAACAATTTACCGTTATTTATCAAGGCAAAAGATATTAAAATGTTTAATCAATTATGTGCTAAATTTCTATGGAGCAAATCGCGGCATATGATAGCTATTAAAAAATTGTCACAATTAAAGGATTTTGGGGGCCTAGCTTTCCCAGACATTAAGCTATATAATATGGCCATCTTGGCAAGGAACGGGGTGGACTGGTTTCAGTCCACCGAGGTATTAACTAATCTAACCCCGGAAGAGAGCCTGATATACCCGTTTTCATGCAAAGCAATTTTACATTGCACTTTTGTAGAACTCCCAGACAATATTAAAAGGTTTATTAGTATGTACAATGTGGTTAAAGCGTGGCAAATGTCATGCAAATATCTCAAAATTAACTTTCACTTCTCTCATTATCTCCCGATCAGAGGGAATCCTGAATTTATAGCTGGATGTGAGCATAAGGTATTCAAAGAGTGGGCGGATAAAGGACTTGATAAGTTAATACAAATTTTTGATCAAAGGTTCAATTTAAGAACCTTTGAAAGTATCGCTAGTGAATTTGATCTCCCCAAGAAGAGTTTTTTCGCATACCTTCAAGTACGTCACTTTGTTCATAAGAAATTCAAGCTTGGGATTGGGTCAGTAGGTTTTGAACAAATAGGAGACTATATTAATGTTTATAATCAAGGAAAGCACTCAATTTCATTGCTATATAAAATTTTATTGGCAAAGCAAGGACAACTAAATTGCGAACAATTTATAGGTCATTGGGCAAAATACTTTCCAGGACTCAACGGCGATCATATCAAGAAGGGTATTAAATGGTTGATTGAAGCTCCCCTTCGTTCCTCCTGGCATGAATCTTTCTTAAAACTACTTAACAATGCTTATATTTCACCGAAAAGATTGGCAGTATGGTCTCCTGAAAATACTGGAAGATGCTATAAATGTTCAATGCTTAAGGCAGATTTGATGCACTGTTTCTGGTTATGCCCAAAAATAAGACAATTTTGGCAGAAGGTCAACTTCTGGCTAAACAAATTCTGCTCGGAATACTTAGTTCTGGAACCTATAAACATCTTTTTCTTAAACACAACAGTTCAGAATTATGATTTGATTAATACTATTATTCTTATAGTCCACAATTTAATATTAAGAAACTGGAAACAGACGCGACCATTACCTTTCAAGGTATTCCTAGAAGCAGTGAGACAGCAGATTATGTTTGAACAATATAATACCCCAAATTTATATAACAAATCAACTCAACGTTTCTTTAAGAAATGGGTAAAAATTATACAGACATATCCGCTTCCCATACAATATATACTTACTAAGGCATTTCATAAAACAGATTACTTTGAAGGTTTGATACTAAGAGAATTATTCCCTGTAGCCTGGTTTTGAAAAGTGGCGGACTAAAAATGAAGGGAAAAAGGGAGGTAGTCGAATTTAGTTATTTCTTTTTCTTTGTTTCTTTTTTTTTCCTTCTCTCTCTTTTTCTCTCCCTTCTTCATTTTTTTTGTCTTCTTTCCCTATTTCTTTTTTATTTGTATTCAGGTCAATAAGAATGATATGCAGTATTTTTTACTTATTTTGGGCTTTGTGTTTCTTTCATGCTCACAATTCTTAAGCAGCAGGCGGTGTCCAGAAGGCAATGGGCACGGATTTAGAGTAATTGTATAGGCATAAATGTTATATATCTATCTCTGTTTTTGTATATATGATCTGAAAAATTATACCCTGCGTGGTGCACAGCGTGAGCAAATGAGCTCTGTTATAGATCTTTTGACATTGATGGAAAATTAAATAAACGTGTTAAAAAAAAAAAAAAATAACAGAAAATCACAATCAACACAAGCAATAGCAGAAACATTTAGGAAATACTATTACAATCTATATAATATACCACAATCAGCCCCTGATAAATACAATCCCACTAATACACGTAAACAAACCATCACAGAATACCTGTCAAATCTACTTCCCAAATTGACCCAATCTCAAAGAGAATCACTAGACGAACCTTTCTTCTTAGAAGAATTGCACAAAGTGATTAAAAATCTTCCTACTAACAAATCACCAGGTTCAGACATATTCACTTATAAATATTACTCATTATTTGCAGAACAACTCTCACTACATTTTCTAACATACTTTAACACAAAATATTTTTTACATCCCTTTCCAAGCTCAGCCCAAGAGGCCCATATTACTGTCCTGCTAAAAGCAAATCTACAGAATCCCCTGCAAACTATCGTCCAATCTCACTCCTAAACTCTGACATAAAAATGTATTCCAAACTATTAGCTAATAAAATAAACACTCTACTAACTGAACTCATTCACCCTGACCAAAGTGGGATTCCCATTATGGAGAGAAGCAAAAGACAACACGGTCAGGGCCTTAAATATAATATTCTATGCACAAGAACACAAAATACCATTTATCACATTATCTACTGATGCTGAAAAGACCTTTGACCATTTTGCATGGGATTTCCTTAAAATCACATTAGAAACCATGGGATTTGGTCAAGGAGTGATATTAAAAATATTTTTTTATATTCCCATCTGAGCGCAAAAATTTTAATAAACGGAACCCTATCTAATTAATTCACAATATCTAATGGGACAAGAAAAGGATGCCTATTGTCCCCACTATTATTTGCATGTGTTTTTGAAGCACTAGCCGTAAAAATTAGATCTCACCCTGACATTGAAGGAGTCACAATAGGAGACTAGAAATATACCATATCTTTATTTGCAGACAACATCTTATTGACATCAACAAACCCTGAAATATCTTTGCCTCTATTGGTTAAGGAATTTAATAATTTTCACCTCCACTCAAACTTACTAGTGAATATCCCCAAATCAGAAATACTTAACATCACACTTGATTCAGACAAAAAGATAGTGGCAGAAAAATTGACACCTTTTTAAATGGAATCCACAATCCCTCAAATATCTAGGAGTCTACCTTACCACTTCTATAGACACACTATTTCAACTTAATTTTGAGAAGATAAAAAAAGAAATAAGATACTTATCGAGCTGGAGATCTAAAAGACTATCTTGGTTAGGCCATATAAATCTAATAAAAATGAATATATTCCCCAGAATACTGTATATCCTTCAAACCCTACCAATCCCGGTCCCAGAAAAAACCTAGATACACTACAAAAGGCACTTAGCGACTTCACATGGCAAAAAAGAATTATTAAAAAAAACGTATGAAAAATATAAATATATAATGAAAATTGTATGCACCCAATATAAAAATATTCCCAATATGGTGAACTAACTACTAAAACACTCAAATATAATAAATATCAAATATTAAGTGATATGGTTGTAAATGTTACAACCTTCTCAAAAATGCTTTATGTGTATCAGAGAACAAAATAATGTTTCAGAGAGCAAAAAAAAAAAAAAAAATATATCACAACGTATCGTAATATAACACATCAAATGGTGCTGAAAAACAATGCAAAGACATGTGGTGATTAAAGTTCAAATGCACTTATCCAACGTATGGCTGGTCCCTCTAAACTATATTGTATATTTCAATGCAAAGAATCCCCATTATATCACAAGTTACGATACAATAGAGTCAATACCGATGTCTACAACTATATATCTAGATCAAAATAAGAATATGAAATATACAATATAGTTTAGAGGGACCAATCTTTTAGGTGCCATTAGACTCAGAGAAAAATAGGATGTATTCAATTTTATGGGTATGATTACTTTATGAGAAAGTATTTTTGATGAATATTATTATGTAGGGGTCGTATTGTTATGGGTATTTGACACTATATCTTGTGTGAAGGTTTCGTTGTTAGAATATCAATATAGGGAATCTGTACAACTTAAAAGGTGGGTGTGTTATGTTATTGTGTGTCCAATTGGAACACGAAAAATGTCTACCAGCCATTGATATTAGTCCGTATAATGAATAGATTGGCTGGTTAGAAAACCGGGACCCCGATTGGATAGGAGTAGACCTATTGGGTTAACATGCTGTGTGAGTGATTTTAACAACACGCGCGTGAAACCTTCACGCAAGCGCATTAAAGTCCTTAGATGCAGAACAGATTATTTAAAGCCGTGGAAATTTTAATCATGTATTTACACCTGATGAAATGGTCATGTTAGATTGTAAAACGTTGTGTTTTTAAGATTAAAGTCTTTTTATTCTATTTTAGACTATTTCCACGAGCATCATTTTAAGTTTATTTTAAACCAGCATAATTTGTGAATACCACACGTAGTCTGTAGAGGCTTTTACGAAGCTGGGAAAGTTACAAGGTACAAGTTGGTAACTGCAGTTTTTCAACAACATCCTTTCTGAATCCCGTTTTGGGCAGCCGACTAGAGGTTCGAGTGGCCTGGAGAACATGGGGAAAGTTGTCTGGATGACGTTAAGAGCCCAGGAAGCCCATGTAGCACTTCTCAAGTGCCTATAATCCTGTTAGTACATGCAATTGTGCGCTGGCTTTTACCTGCATCATTGATTGTGCACTATGGTGGCGTCTTCTTCTTCTCTTTTTTTAATAAAAAACGTATTTCTTTACCCAAGACACAAGGAGGGTTGGGTCTCCCCAACCTGACCTACTACAGATACGCAATATTTCTACAAAGAATAACTTATTGGAACATACATAAACAATACAAGCGATGGGTAACCATGGAACATAAGATCACCCAAACAACAAATATCAGTAGGTTCTGCTGGACTATCAAAAAACAAAAACCTCAAACCCCTCTACATAACCCTATTATATCAAAAACTCTTAAACTGTGGGATAAAAAAATTGATCCACTTCCCATACCTTTCCTCTAGACCCTCCCCACTCACATCTCTAGTAATGAATGACAAACTAGATTTAGGCCACCAAATAGAATCTCATCAATATACCACTCATTTAAATAACTTCCCGATATTCTGGCTCATAAATAATGAACACATAAAGACACAAGAGAACCTGACTCAACAAGGATTCACTTGTTTTGCTAAATGGTTCACATATAGACGAGTACACAATTTTATTATGACACACCCACAAGCTAGAAATATGACTAGACCCCTAACTAAATATGAACACTATGTGTCAGGGAACCTCTGATTCATCATACGGTATCACTTATATACAAAATACTAATTACCCCATTTCCAGGATACTCCCTCATGTATTTAGAAAGCTGGGATAAAGGTATAGGAGTTATCATCCCGCAGCAAATATGTTCAAAGATCATCCGTACAACACTTAAAATCTCCATATCCTCTGCTGCCTTAGAAATTAACTTAAAGATCCTACATCGATGGTACTACACCTCAAAAACTACACCAACTATATCATAAAGCTAAAAATACCTGCTGGCGTTGTGGCCATGTGAACAGTGGGATGACCCACATGTGGTGGTGGTGGTGTACATCCATTCAAAACCTATGGAGATCCATTATATCTGAAATAGAAGATATCCTAGAAATCCAACTCCCCCTGGACCCCCTAATTTGGCTACTAAATAAAGCCCCTAAAATAAAACATAATCCATCTCTTAAATTAATTTTTATAATGTCTAACAGTGTGAAATTTTTAATAGCCAAAACTTGGAAAACTAAAGAACCACCTACAATAGATATGTGGATCCAAAAAGTCTTAGAATCGATTCACTTAGAATAACTATTTTATTTAAATCAAGAAAGAATGGATATATAGTCAGACATACTAACAACATGGGAATCTTACCTCAAAAACAGATAAATTAAACCATATCTTTGAACTCTCGGGGAAAACCAACTACACCAAATATCTTTATAACATATTAATATGCCTAAACGATTGAAATCACTAGAGAGATTCAAGTCTAATATAAAGAGGTACACACTCCAGTCCGAAATGAGTTTTATTTATGTTTGCAATGGTTGTTTCAGTCCGAAGTTAATTTATCTAAAAATGAATTAGCCTTACAGTTTACTTATAAGATGCTATATTGTATTGCTTCCGGAGCTGCGTCTCCAACATTTGTAAAACATATTTTGCAAAATAAAGTTAATTCCAAAAAAAAATAAAAAAAATAATCCCTTTTCTTTCAATTTATAAATTAGTTTATTCAATAAAATTACACTGATTTAATATACGGATTGCTGTTTTATTCTTGGAACAATCACATATAAGATATTAGGCTGAAATTAAGATCACACATCATTAAAGGGGCATTAAACACCTCAATATTTTAATATTCATTGTTTAATTACATGTAAAACAACTTTGCAATATACTTAGATTATTTATTTTGTTCTCCTTTCTTGTAATTTAATTCTGAATATTGTGGGCTTTCCAATTCATGTTAAACATGAAAGTGCAGACACAGATGTATTCCACACAGTCATTGGTTGCACTCTCTAGTAAGCCATTTATAACTATTCCTAATTGGCCTCATTATAAGTTACAATATGGTGGTGCCCACTGCTTTATGGACGTTACAATGTTATCCTTATTTTTTTAAAATATTTAAACAACTAATATATTTAAAAAAAAAAAAAATGTACAAATTCTCAAGCTAATTTTTGCTTTGAAAATAACATTTAAGCAATGATTTATTAAGTGTGTAAAGTCCCTTCCGTTAATGTTCCCCAACTCTGAAGATTGTTTTTTTCCAGCAGGACAATGCTCCATGTCACACAGCCAGGTCAGTCAATGTGTGGCTGGAGGACCAACAGATCAAGACCCTGTCATGGCCAACCCAATCTCCAGACCCAAACCCAATTCAAAACCTCTGGAATGTGATCAAGAGGAAGCTGGATGGTCAAAAGCCATCAAACAATGCCGAGCTGCTTGAATTTTTGCGCCAGGAGTGGCATAAAATCACACAAGAGCAATGTGAAAGATTGCAGGAGAGCATGCTAAGACGCATGAGAGCTGTGTTTGAAAATCAGGGTTATTCCGCCAAATACTGATTTGTGAACTCTTGCTAAGTTAAAACATTAGTATTGTCACTATTGTGTTGTTTGAAAATGAATATGAACTTGTTTTCTTTGCATTATTCGAGCTCTGAAAACACTGCATCTTTTTTGTTATTTTGACCAGTTGTTATTTTCTGCAAATAAATGCTCTAAACGACAATATTTTTATTTGGGAGAAATGTCAGTAGTTTATAGTATAAAACAAAAATGTTCATTTTACTCAAACACGTACCTATAAATAGTAAAAACAGAGAAACTGATCATTTTGCAGTGGTCTCTTACTTTTTCCATAGCTGGACAATCATCACAATTCCTTAGTCTTAAAGAGAAACTTGGCTAATATTCGGCTAGAGTACGAGTTTTGCGTTATGAGTGAAAAAACCTCATAACGCTGCTTTTTCACTACCGCTGCTATTACGAGTCCTGTCGGTATAGGTGTACCGCACACTTTTTTTGGCTGTCACGCAACGTAACTACCGCGACTTTTAAAAAGTCCTTTTTCAATGGGACTTCCATAGCGCCGGTATTACGAGTTTGCCTGTCCAGCCAAAAAGTGAGTGGTACAGCCTATAACTACAAGATCCATACCTTAAACTGAAAGAGCCAGTAGTTATGGGTTTTACGTTACAGAGCTGTAGCATAAAACTCATAACTAAAGTGTCACAAAGTACACTAACACCCATAAACTACCTATTAATCCCTAAACCGCATCGCAAACATTATAATAAAATTTTTAACCCCTAATCTGCCGCTCCGAACTTAAGACTACACTACAATTAAATAACTTACCGAAATTAAATACAATTAAATAAATTAAATACAATTTGCTAAATAACAAAAAAACAAACAATAAATTACAGAAAATAAAAAACAAATTACAAGATATTTAAACTAATTACACCTAATCTAACAGCCCTATCAAAAAAAAAACAAAAATAAATACGGATCAGTGCAGATCAGGTTCGACAGACATCACTGAATGCGGAGAGCAATACGCTCTCCGTATTCAGCATTGCACCAGCAGCTCTTGTTAGCTGCTGGTCCAACGCCGCCCCCTGCAGACTCGCGGCCAATCGGCCACCAGCAGGGGGTGTCAATAAACACAATCGTACTCGATCGGGTTGAATTCCGGCGATGTCTGTCCAACTGCTCAGAGCAGACGGACAGGGTTATGGAGCAGTGGTCTTTAGACCGCTGCTTCACAACTGCTGTTTTTGGCGAGCCTGCAGGCTCGCCAGAAACAAGGGGCGTCAAGCTCCATTCGGAGCTTGATAAATAGGCCCCATAGAGTGATGTGTTGTGCTTAAACACATGTAAAGAATGTGAAGGAAATTATATACACTGGCAGACCTGATGGCTGAGTAATGGTAGCCGAATAACTAGTATATTCAGACTACACAATGTTAATAGCGTAGCAATTCGCTAAATATGATCACACACTTGAAAGTAAGCTAACATAAATTGGATGCAATAATGTTGCTGATTCCCCCATTAAGGACTTGTATTGTCAGCTGTTAGTATCCCAAATATTGTGTTAAACTTATACTATACGTGAATCTAGTTCTCAAGTATTAGATCTTATCCAGCTCTTAGCGAATACTTATGCTTAGCAGTTTCAGTAGTAACGCTGTCTTAGAGATACCAGTGTGGCTGATTCCCCCATTAAGGATTTATATTATCAACTGATAGTGTCCCAAATTTAGTGTAACACTTATAACATATGTTAATTTAGTTCTCAAGCACTAGATCTCATCCAGTATTACAAATTCAGTGGTAGGTCCACAACTGTGTTCACACCAGTTTTAAATTAACGTTATAGGTCTAAGTAAAATAGAAGCAGTTGCTTACTAATATATAGAGTGATATGTTGTGCTTAAACACATGTGAAGATTGTGATGGAAATTATATATACTGGTGGACCTGATGGCTGAATAATGGTAGCCGAAAATATAACTAGTATATCAAAACTACACAATGTTAATAGTGTAGCGATTCTCTAAATAAGACCACACACTTGTAAGTAAGCTAATATAAATTGAATGCAATTTATAGTTTTTACTAAGTTGAATATTATAAAAATTATTGAGGCATGTTTTTATTGTTCTTTATATACTGATTCCAATAAAAAATATATTAATAAATGTATAATTGGTCCCTGCTTTATAGATTTTAAAATCTTTTAAAATTTGTAGTCATCATTGTAAAATAGAAAATAATAATTTATAAGATTAATTTTTTTTTTTTTTTTTTTTTTACAATAAATTTTTATTGAGGAAAATAATAAGACAGTACAAAATAAACACTTACACAAACCCTCAACCCGTGAGGGTAAATAATAAAGATATACAGTACTGTTCCTAGATCAAGCATTACCATGTAGTTATAAAGCACAAATGGAATCTTACACTTCAATACTTAAAGAAAATACTAGCGTTGAAGTTCTATCAATGTGGGTGGTAAGAACAAAAAAAACTAACCTCAGATTTTCAAGTTAACACGTAGGGCCATTTTGAGCCCATATATCTATAACTAACCTTATTTATGAAAGAATTTCAAATATGTATCATATGAGGCCATATTTAAGCCTCTGTATATAATGATCTCCTCAGACTAGAAAGGCCACTCTCGGGCCTCTAACCACTAGAAAATATGTTTCGAAAAAGGAGGAGAACAAAACTATCATTATATAATAAAGGGGTGGGAATATCATAGAACCCTATATTGTGCCAGTTAAAAAAGAAATATCAGGAAAATTATATAGAATCTATGTTCCTTAGTTTACTTTGTAAACAAACACTAAGGGAAAACCCTTAGGGGGGGAAACGGAGCCAGCCAAGTTATATAAAATAAAACTAATCTAACGGACCTGTGAGGAAATAGGTTGTTCTAAATGTTAAAACCTAGCAGAAGTTGATTTGTGAGAGGCATTAGAAAACAAGAAAACATTGTATACAACAACTGTGTAAGACACATAA